>RJWM01000276.1:0-69817 GCA_004363535.1 Dasyprocta punctata
AAAAAAAAAAAAAAAAAAAAAAAAAAAAGAATAGGTTCATGGATGGGACTCAGTGACACAGTGTTTGCCTAGCGTGGCGATGGCCTTGGGTTCCACTACCTAGTGCTGCAAAAAAATTTTTTTAAAATGTTCTTAAAAATACACAAGAACACTTAATCCAGACATTCCCCCTGAAATAATGTAAAGATTTTTAAAATGCCCTGAATTCCTCTTCCAGGAGCGTGATGGGTCAGTTTGTCTGAAGGACCCTCCTGCTATTATACAACTGGGTCTTTGGAAAATTACACTAAGCACTTTTCCATGTATTGCTCGGCTCCTAGGATATAAGAACAGTCTCCAAGGTCAGCGAGGGATGGGAGGAGAATACGAAATTGACCGTAGGATGGGGACAGTGAACAAATGCGTGGGCAGGGCTGTGGGAGGAGGGGCGGCCCTGGGCACTGAGGATGCTGCCGGAGAGGGAAATCAGGGGCTCCCTCCCCAGGAAGCCTTGGCCTTCGCCGAGCTCAGGTGTGCGCTGCGTGGGGACAGTCTGGGCTCTGGAGAAAACATAAATCCCAGAGGAAACCTCACCCGGACAGGCGCCCAGGAGCCCAACGGACTCATGCTCACCCAATATCAGCACACAGTCAAAAAAACCCCGAATACTTCAGAGCAGGGACAACAGCCTAAACAAAGCAGAGATTTACTGTCCTGTGAATTTGTGACATCGGGATCACAAAACATGAAATGTAAAGCATGAAATGTTTACAGAAAAAAAAATGTGCAACTTAAACAGTGAGCCAAGAACATGGAGATCTCAAAAATTGACTCAATCAATAGAAAAAAAGCAAATAGAAGTTTTAGAAATGAAAAAAAATCTCATCATTGACTTGAAGGATGAGTTGTTCAGCAGCAGACAGGACAGAGGGTGGAGGTGCTGAGTTTCAGAAAAAAGTTTCAGGATGCAAAAGGGAGACAAAAAGTGGAAAATATGAAAAGTAAGAAATGTGTCATGAGAAAGTATTAGATACACCAAGTTAAATTAGTCAATACATGTAAAGCACTTGGATTAGTGTCTAATAATTAGCATCAACCAAATGCTAGTTCCTTGGAAAAAGCAAAAAATACTGGCTTTTCTTTTTTTTTTTTTTTTTTTTTTTTAGTACCGGAAATCAAACTCACAACCTCACACTTGCGAGGCAGGCACTGTACCACTGAGCTGTACCCCCAGCCTGATACTGGCTTTTCTGAGAAAACTTTCAGGGCTGCCATGGAGCTCAGTGTACTTGCCTCGCGTGCGTGAGGCCCTTCAGCAATGCAAAGATAAAAGAAAGAAATACTTTTAACTCTCTGTCTAGATCAATCAAAAAACAAAAAAATGACTGCCAAATAAGATCTGGCAGAAGCACAGATGTGGCTGAGATGAAAAAGATACAGGCGTATGCTACAAACGTGCCAAGAAATTGGAAAATATAGATGAAATACACACATAAATAGAAATTTTAGCTCACTAAAACTGATTGAAAGAGAAATAGAAAATTCGACCATCATATAACCATTAAGGAAATTAAAGACAATTACTTAGAAATTGGAACTGGGAGTATAGCTCAGTGGTCTAGCACATGTCTAATATGTACAACGCCCTGGGTTTTTTCTCCCCAGCACCAAGCAAATAAATAAAGCAGTGGAAAACACGTGGCATCAGAAGTCAAAATCGAAAGCACCCAAGTCAGAAATGGGCGTGGAATGGCATTATATTTATTTCCTACAAAAGTGCCTTCCTAGACTGAGACCCCAGAGCACCAGAGGGACTTAACACTCGAGGCGGGGGCCCACTTGGTCTCTTGGCTCTGTCAGCAGCCACGCCACCCTGAACGGGCCCAGTTCATCTGATCACTGGTACAAAGCAGGTGATCAGCACTTGGTTGGGATTTCTTGGACTGAAAGTCCCCTACATCAATTCCTTCTCTTTCTGAAAAAATCTCAGTTGCTCAGGATTCATCTCTTCAAATGATACCTGACTGCAGAAGAGGATGTCATGTCTTGTGAGCACACTGGCGAGAGGTCCTAGGTCTTTCTTTTTTAAAAAATACACATCAGTGGGCTGGGGTGGCAGCACAGTGGTAGAGCACTTGCCTAGTGTGCGCAAGGTCCTGGGTTCAGTCCTCCACGCTGCAAAGAAGATATGTATTTATGATGCGCAACCTGAGGTTTTAAAAATGTGCACGCAAGCCGGGCATGGTGGCACACGCCTTTAATCCCAGCACTCGGGAGGCTGAGGTAGGAGGAGCGTTGTGAGTTCGAGGCTGGTTTGGGCTACAATGTGCACGCAAGGTTGGTCTGAGCTACCTAGTGTGACCCTGCCTCCGAAAATTAGGGCCAGAAGTTTGGCTCAGTGGCTTAAGCGCCTGCCCTGGCAGGTGCAAGGTGGTGAGTTCAATCCCCGGTGCCGTGAAAAAAATAAATAGATAAAAATAAAAATGTGCACACATTGTAGAACAGCTAAATGATGTTAAGGTGTGCACTGCCTCTCACGCTGCTCTGCGTGGGTAGTGAGAACAGACAGAATATACTCTCTTAGCTGTGTGCAACCGGTTGTTATTAACGGTAGTCACCACGGTGCACACATTCCTAACAGGTTTGTATCCTTGGACCCACAACGCCCCAATCCTGTCCCTTCTCCAATCCTTTCACTCCACTTTCTGCTTCCCAAGTTTGAATATTTGTTTTTAGATTCCACATATAAATGAGGTCATGTGATATTTGTCTCTCTCTGCCTGGCTCATTTTGCTTAACACAAGGTACTCACAGGTGCATCTATGCTGTTGAAAATGATTTCTCCCTTTTTTAAGGCCAGTAGTACTCCACTATGTATATGCACCATGTACTCTTTATCCCTTCACCTGTTGGCAAGCACTCAGGTAGATTCTGTATCTTGGGTGTTGTGTATAATGCTGTAATAAATATGGGAAGGCAAATATTGCTTTGACATAACAATGTCCGTTCCTTTGGAGATATACCCAGAAGAGAGGTCACTATACAATACAGTAATTCTATTTTTAAAACATTTTAGAGCCTCTATACAGTTTTCCATAATGGTTGTGCTAATTATCGTTCCTACCAAGAGGGCACAAGACCTCGGACTTCTCCACATGCATCTACACCAACATGTTGCCTTGCTCAACTCCTGACTATGGCAGAGCCGATATGGCTTTGCCTTAGGCTTCCGGCCTGCCTTGGGCACTAGCCTCTGTCCTGGCTGAGCAGATCGGCGAGGTCACTGGTCCTTCCTGCTCCGGAGCCATGTGCTGACATCTGCTGTTGCAGCTCAGCTCTGCTGCTTGCGTGGGCCGTGTGGTCCCTGCTGTCTGAGGTCTCGCCGCCCCGATCCAAGCTTCCAGCAGGACCACTGGTCCACTTAGCATGTTTCCCCCAGGGTGATACAAGGGCTGCCTCGCTGTGTTACTTCATGTCACCTTTCTGGACCCTTCCGCCTACCCTGCTTCCTGCTGGCCGTGCTGGATTTTCCAGAAGTAAACACCGGCCTGTCTGTCCTGCGGGTGTGCATGCCCGCAGTCTCTCAGGGGTGTCTGTCTGTCTCATCGCCCTTGTCAACGTCCCTTCTCCCCCTCTCCTCCCTTCTGATCACTTCGGAAACACTCATCGCCTCCCTCCTAAGGCAGAGCAGCTGTGTCTATGTGTCCCACCCCGATTCTCTTTCACCGCGGTCAGGAGAAAAACTCTTCCACCCAAGATGGTTGGGCTGGGCTGTTGTTGAGAAAGGGCTGCTTAAGACTGTTACGTGTTTTCAGTTAGGTTCCATTTTTCAAGATATTTTATTGCTAAGCATTTCAGGTGCCTATTTTGAAAGACAAAAGCTGCACATCCCCTCCTTTCTCTGTGTGACCCCAGAACCCCCAGGCCCGCTTTCCCAGAGCAGACAGTGCCTTGGCTGAGTGGTCCTCAGGATGGGTGACAGTGGGGGACCTCTGATAAATTTTGAATCCATGTTTCATTATCACAAGGGAGTGGATGGCTGTGTGCTGCTGGTGTCTGGTGGGTGGAGGCCAGGGATGTTCCTAAACACCCTACCATGCACGGGACAGACCCCATGGGAGAGAATTACTCAGTCCCAAGTATCAATTGTGCCAAAGCTGGGAAACCCTGCTGTGACTGATAGGGCCAGAGGCCACAGGTAAATCAGGGCACTACAGTCCTAGACAGTCCTGCCGTATACGTGCTGTGCCAACATGCTTCTCTGCAGCTGTCTTCTCTGTCTCCTCCTATAGCTGCCCCTCCATACCATGCATTTCTCCAGCTGTCTGTCCCACTCATGGCCTTTGCACCTGCTGCTGCCTCAGCCCAGAGCACCTTCCCCTTCCTCTGCACCCGCCTCTCAGCTGTCAGCTGACAGTCTCTGCGCCCCTTGCCTCTTCCGGAAGACACCTGCCCTAGCGAGCCACCCCCAGCCACCCTGCACTTCAGGGGTCCTCGGATCGTTATGCTGCTTGAATACACTTTAAACTAATTTCTAAAGTTTGTACGCCCTCTTTGCACACTTTAAAGTTTATATTTAAAATCCCTCATCACGAGTGTAACTAGTTACAAAGCAATAATTTCTATACAGTGCAAATATTGACTTTCAAAGTAAGTTGTTACATTACGCTTTTAAATGTGTCTAAGAGAATCAGAAAAGTCACAGCAATCTGATGCCTTTCTTCATCCATTTAAAAGAGTATATACTTTTATGGTGAAAAATCTTAGGTTGACAATGCTATTGCAGATCTCAAAAATCTGTATAAAATTGCAATGACTCACTTTGAATTATTTAAGGCAAAAATTTCAGGCGTGACTTACAAATAAGAGGAACCATGTTAACATAAAGAATATTAGAGGCCAGGGATGTAGCTCAGTGGTGGAGTGCTTGCCTGGCGTGCACAGACCAGGGTTCAATCCCTGACCCTAAAAAAATAATTGTGTGTATGTGTGTAAGAAATTTTATCTTCTTTGAACTGAATTTATCAAAGGTAAATATGTATGAAAAGTTACATGCTAATAAATCAGTAAATGATAATTTAATGATGAGCATTGGATTAAGTATTTTTTCTACCTGGGGAAAAGAAAAGGGTTAGAAGCTGGGCCCAGCAGTGCATTCCTGTAATTCCAGCACTGAGGGAGGCTGAGGCAAGTTCAAGCCCAGTTTGGGTAACTTCGTGAGACCCTTCCCAAAACAAAAATTTTTTTAAAAGGACTAGGGATGTAGCTCAGTGTTATAGCACCTCAGGTTCAATTCCTGATACTGCAAAAGAAAGAAAGAAATACCACAGAAGGAAGATGAGAAAGAGAGAGACAGAGAGGGAGAGGGAGAGGAAAAGGGAAAGTGAAAGGGAGAAGGAGGGAGAGAGAAAGAGAAAGAGAGAGAGAGAGAGAGAGAGAGAGAGAGAGATTGCAAACCATTTGGTTTGCTTAAACAATACATTGCTAAATCACTGAAGCCATATTCAGCTTCTGCAAAGAATCCCCAAGTAGCATTACCAAGAATTATTAAGTGACAACTGATTACATGCTATTCTTTCATTTAGAGCATTTCGTTTAATTGGATTTACTCAAGAATGGGTTGGGAAAATAACATTTCTTATTTCAAGAGGCCTCAGCAAATGCATTTAAGTACATTGATTTTTATCTTCTCTCATGCTTTCCATTTATTTTCACAAAACCCTTAGAGCAAAACCCAGTAAGCTTTGCTCACTGAATTAATGGGAAATCTCTCTCATGGCATCTAATGGGCAAAGCCAGCCCTTGTCAAATCAGTTGACCAAATCAGACTTTCTTTGTCAAGAGTCTAACTGTTTTGTGTTGAACAGAGCATTTTACCAGGCATTGCCTTGAGAATCCTGCAGTGGATGCACAAGCAAGGTGTGGACCAGGACCACGTGTTGTGTCCTGTTTGGAGCAAGGTGCTGCAGCCTCCAGCATGCCCTTTCTGCTTTGGCCACCAGAGATCTCCTTTGGCAACCAAGCATCCTAGGCCAGAGCCACATACAGAGGAGGACAAGTCTTAAGATTAACATTGTCATTACACACCCTGCCCACCTTCAGAAGAGCTCAATCTGGGTCTAAAGAGCCCGTTTCAAAGCAAGATTTCATATTAACAGATATCTACATAGCAGGGAAATACACAAGGGTCCCTGGTGGACTGGGAGCTTTGCTCCAGGCAAGCTGCACATTTTCTGGTGTCAATAGCACAATCTTGTAGGCTCTGTGAATTTTGATAAAAAGAGGTTTTGCTTGTGCTAACGGTTCTGAAGAGTCAAGATTCAAGGAGCTGTGTCTGGAGATGGCTTTCCACTGGCAAAGTCTCCAGGTGGGGCAGGGCATCACTGGACAAGAGACTGGAAATGCACACAAGCTTGCGAGTACATGTGTGAGAGTGTGTGTGTGTGTGTGTGTTACACCTGTATCTTCTAGTCTCTCCTTGTCTTTTAAAGCCACCAGGATTTAATCATGGGGCCCCACCTGATGACCTTATCTCTGAGTAACATAGTAGGATTAAGTGTCCAACCTCTTTCTATTTCACAATAGGAATTAAATTTCAATATGGGAACTTTTGGGGGACACACCCAAACCATCTCTAAACCACAGCATAGACTAATATTCCAGACTGTCCCTTATGTGCACTTAACAGTTATAATAGGCACTTTCCTGAGACCAAGTAGCCGACACAATTTAGACGAGAGGTTGATTTGGTACTGTTTGCAGTGGGTTCAGTACATGGTTGGCTGGCTCCAAGGCAGAAATATCCTGGTGCAGAGTCCTGGGGGAGGACAGCTGCTCAATCTGTGGCAGCTGGGAAGCAGAGAGAGAGGAGAGGAGGAGGAATGAGAACACATCCTTCTGAGCTGCAGCCCCTGTAACCCACCTCTAACCTGGCCCCACATCCTAAGAGCACATTCAACCACGAACTCACCAGTGGGTGAATCCACTGTAGACTACAGCACCCCTGGGATCCAATCGCCATCCAAAAGCCCCACTCTGAACACAGGAGTCTTTTGGGGAGCATTTTAGGTCTAAATTATACCAGAAGCTCTCATTGAATGAAGCACAGTGGAGAAGTTTGTCTTTCTGTAGCACCACGGAATAACAATGGGGAAAGGGGAAGCAGATGAGAACACACACTAGCTGAGAATCTGAAAACGATGTCCTCCACCTGTCCTGCCTGTGCGTCCCCTTGGAGGGCTAACGCTGCCTCCGCTGCGGTGCTCCCCAACTTGAGATTCTCCCTGTCTACTCCATTGACTTTTCTTTTTTTTTTTTTGGTTCTTTTTTTTAGCACAAGCTCTACTTACCTTCTAATTTCTGCCCCTCTCATCTGTCTGCCCCTTGAAATGTAAGAGGTTCAAGAACAGAAAGGTGGGTGCCTTGTTCCCTGCCAAGTCCCCTGAACCCAGGACACTGGCCGGCACACACTCCGTCTTTGATAGATCATTGTCCAGCAACAGAGGAATCTGTAAGCTTGCTCCCTGTCCCTAATGCCAGTAATAAGCATGTGACTAGGCTCCCTGAGGTTGCTAAGGAAAACAATTCATTCACTCTAATAACATCTCCTAGAAACTCCCTTGTGCTTCTTGCCGGTTTCCAGAAACTTAATCAGGCTTCTCCAACGCAAGGAGAGGCTCGGCCCCTTCCACCATGAAATCTCCTTGATCTGATCCAGAGGTAGCAGGGAGCAGGGGCCCTGGAAATTGCCCCTGCACACATAAAAGCTTGTTTTCTTCCAGATTTATTAACTTTTAAGCCTTTTCCTGTTTTTCTGTCATGGCCAAACCCACCCCTTGGCAGACACCAAAGTCTGAATATTTGAAGTAGATTCCTGAGCAGTGGTTAAAACAGAGTTGGGACCGCAACAAAAGAGAGTCCAAAATACTAGCAAGATGCCAGCTATTCCAAAGAGACTGCACCCGTGGATGGCAGGTGGGCATGGTGGGGGCCTGGGGGCCTGTGGCCTCTTCTCTGCAGGACAGCTTGATCCGTGCTGGGGTGGCACGAGGACTGCGGAGGCGGTGGCTTTCTGTCACTGTGCCCAGCTTGGGGATAGGAGCTGGCACAATGCAGGGTGAAGCTTGCCTGGCTCCACCTTCATCGCACGGGCACATCTGGCTGACAGGGAGGGGGACAGAGTCTTCTCCAGTGTCTTTCTCAGAAGCCCAGTTTCTACCAGGAAAACAGGAAGAGAAAACGTGGGACTCACGTCATCCAGGCTCCCACCTTCCAGGGAGACAAGATAAATAAACCCCAGCCCAGGTCTGCACGACTTTCTAGCCTCCAGCCCTGAACCCCCTCACTCTGCCTGCTCTCCGGGCCCAGCACTGACGCCCCAGAGTCTAGGTCCTATGAGCAGCCCATGAAAGGGGCTCTCTGTGTGAAAACTATCCACCTCCGTGATGCTTGCCTTTTCCCTGAAGCTCAGTAGTTAGCTAAAATAATAATAAACCAGCCCGACTCTATGTACCCTGACTCACTAAAGTAATCAGTGGCTCCTTTGGCCCCAATCATCAGAGACCCCAAATTCCAATCCATGGGTGGACCCAGCCAACTTTATCTTATTGTAAAAATGTATTTTACTCCTTTTGGTTGAGGGAGGGAGTTGCTGTGAAAACAATCACCCATGGCCTCAAGCAGTTGCTTTTGCATTGCCTCTCCCCCGGTACAGAGGATGGAACGCAGGGCTTTCCACTGAGCTCCATCCCCAGCACTTTTTAGTTTTTATTTTGAGGCGGGATCTTGGTAAAGTTCTCCAGGTGGAATTTGAATTTGCAGTCCTCCTGCTTCAGCCTCGCAGAGTACTGGGATGACAGCTTGTGCTGCCACAGCATCCAGCGGCTCCTTTTGAATTTTCTGGGGCAATGTGGAGCCCAGACAGGACGCAGGGTCCCTGAAGCAGGGCGTGTCATCTCCCCTGCCCAGCTGCTCGCCAGAGCAAAATGTTCTGTTCCCCTGGAGAGTGTGAAGTCCATGATGTCCACATGACCAAGCCCAGCAGGGAGAGTCAAGGGTTTATCTAGGACAACAAGGGACACAGAAACCTGTCGGCCCACAGAGTTGAATGTTTTCTTTGCTGCTTCGAGCACAAGCCTGCTGCTTTCAGTAACCAGTGGAAAACTGGACGTTATACTTGTGCTTTGTCCTACAGTGGACATAGAGCCCTCCCTTGGCCACCAAGGACACAGCTTGTGAAAACAGACCTTTCCTTCCCACAGGCAGAAAGAATGGGCTGAGTCGCATCATGTGTGTGGAAGAAAGGACAGGCAGAGCATGGCGGCTGAAGACAAGCTCAGAGGACATCACCCCCGACAGGCTCTGCTTGGCCAAAAAAGTGTGAATGTGTCAGTTTATCCTTAGCATTCTTGGGCTTTGTATTTTGTTTCTTCCTCCTTCTTGGCAGTATCCAAGTAAGCAGGACCTGGCTACAGTCCATACCTGCTCCTGGGAAAAGGAGAGGCACCTGGCCACCTATCTGTTGGGGATGAATGTGCCCCCAAGTTTCATGGGTCAAATCTTAATCCCCAAATTCATATACTGATGGTATTTATTTTTGTGGTACTGAGGATTGAACCTAAGGCTTCACCATGAGCTATGATGCTAGCCTGTTTTAGTGTTTGTTTTGAGAGAAGGTCTTCTGAACTCATCAAGTTGCCAAGGCTAATCTTGAACTTGCAATTCTCCTGTCTCAGTCTTCCCAGAGTGCTGGGATTATCTGGATGCCTTGCTCAGGTATTGCTGATATTATGAAAGTTGGGGTCTTTGGAAGGTAAGTAGGGTTATATAAGGTTATGAGGGTGAACCTTCCCTCATGTATCAATGCCTTTATAAGAAGAAAGACCTGAGTTCACTTCCTTCTAATCTCTCACCATGTGATACCATCCACTATGTTAGGAAGCAGTCAGAAGATCCTCACTGGATACAGCCCCTTCATCTTGAACATCACAGCCTCTAGAACTCTGAGAAATAAATTGCTTTTCAATGTGAATTATCCAGCCTCAGACACTCTGAGGTAGCAATGCACAAAAAAGACTAAGACCCCCTCAAGTTCTGTGAGACTGATTGAGCTAAGGGGATATCTCAGGAATACTTGGCTTCAAACAGGGATCAACAAATCAAAAATTAAAGAAATTGAGACTAAAGAAAAGCATAAAGAATCAATGTATTGAAGAGCTGCTTCTTTGAAAGAATAAACAAATAGACAGATGGTTAGCAAAACTCACCAAAAAAGAAAAGACTCAAATCTGTGCAATTGGAAATGAAAAAGGTGAAATCACAGATGACACTGCCAAAATCCAGAAGATTGTTAGCAGCTGCTTTGAAAACCTGTACTCCAATAAATTGGAGACTTTCAAAGAAATGCATAGATTCTGAGAAATATATACACCTTCAAAAGTGGACTGAGAAGATTTGTAAAAGATCAGAATAATCAAATAATAGACAATGAAATGGAAGCAATAATAATAATAATTAAAAAAACCTTACCAACAAAGTAAAGTTCAGATCCTAAAGGATTCACTGCTGAATTCGAGAAGAACTTCAGGGAAGATCTAATGCCAGTACTCCTCAAGATCTATAACAGAATTGAAAGGGAAACAGTACTTGTCTTATAAAGTCATTCTTGAAAGCTAGCATTACCATGATCCAAAACCAGAAAGGTGCCTGACTATAAAAGAGAACCACAGGCCAATCTCTTTAATCAACATAGCTGCAAAAACCTGGCAAACAGAAGGCAACAAATCATCAAAAAGATTATGCATCATGACCAAGTAGACTTCATTCCAGGAATGCAAAGATGGTTTAACATATGTAAATTAAAAAATTTGATACATCACATACACTGTAGCAAAGACAAAAATCACACCACTATCTCAATAGATGTGGAAAAGCCATTGACAAAATCCAACATCCACTATGATAAAAACTGAAGAAATTGGGTATCTCAATCTAACAAAAGCCATTTATGACCAATCTACTGTCAACATCATATTAAATCAGAAAACTTGTCCTCTAAAATCTGCAACAGGACAAGGATGTTCACTATTACCATTCCTACTTAATATAGTACTCAAAGAATTAGCCAGAGCAATCAGGCAAGAGAAAGAGATGAAAGGGATATATATAAGAAAGGAAGAAGTCAAATTACCACTGTTTGCAGATGACATGAGCTTCTGCAGGATGGCAGACAGCCCCAAAATTCTACTGAAGTCTCCTAGAATTAATAACCACATTCAGCAAGTGATGGGATACAAAATCAACACACAGAAATCAGTAGTGTTCCCTTACACCAATAATGAAATCACTGAGAAAGGAAAACATTACTGTTCTGGTCTGTGTCTAGATGTCCCCACCCCCAAAGCCTCGTGCAGTCATGGAGGCAGCTGAATCTAGTTTGTAACTGATGCATTGTTTAGTGCTGGGATTATGGGTGTGAGTGCTACACCCACCCTGGGATGGGTGGCCTAAATACAACATAAGGAACTGAAAGGGTCCTCTCTCTGCACTCATCCCTTTTTGTTCTTGTTGCTTTTGCTATCTTCTGCCTCTATGCCACCCTGCCTTGGAGCCAGCTGATTATGGACCTTCACAAACTGTGAGCTATATAAACCTTTCCTCCTTTAACCTTGAATGTTGGGTATTTTTTCTCAGCAATGACAGAAAAGTAACCAAGAGAATTTGGTACCAGAGAAGTGAAATCATTGCTGTGACTATATCTGACCGTGTGGTCCAACATCCTTTGGAAATTGCTTGTGGGGAAAAGTTGGAAAGGTTCAGAGATGTCACCTGACTTCCTGCTAGGAAGAAGGACTGCATTGGTTGTTGAACTTCAGATGATGTATGTCATAGCTTGGCAAAAAGTTTGTCTGCATTTTGCTCATGTCCAGAGAATTTGCCTGAGCCTGAGATTAAGGGCAGCAGACTAATTAAACTGGCAGAAAAAAATTAAGGCAGTTGAATGTTGAGGCTGTGGCATGGCTGCTGTTGGGGGTGCTTAACCAGATATATGTTGAGAATCAAAAGCAAAGAGCCCAGTAGAATGATTTAAAATGTTGTGAGTTTGGCCAGAAAGAAAGCTCCAATAAAGCTGTGGATTGCAAAGATAGAGCTGAGGAGGTTCTGATTGCTGAAAAAGAACAGGAGAATATAAAAGATGGCTCATGGACATCACAAGAAGCAGCAGGTCTCCACCCTTTCCAGCCTCAAAACTGCAAAACTGAAAGACTTTGCTTTGAGATGAAAGCTGGAAAGCACCCTGTTCCAGAATGGCAGCAGCCATGCTGTTCCAGAATGGTAACAGCAACCATACCAGGTTCCAAAATGACAGCAGCTGCCCCAGGTTCCAGAATGGCAGTGGCATAGAGAATTTGTTCTTCAGAATCAGGTTCAGAGTGCTCAGTGATCCAGGCACTCAACCCCTGCAACCAAGAGAGGAAAACCTGGCTACTGCTCCAGCTGGCAGCAGACCTTGGCATCATCCACATGGTTCTGGTTTTAGGTGCATGCAGAACACAAGAGTTACAGGGTTAAGGCAGCTTCCACTCAGATTTTAGCAGGCCTGGGAGGCCAGGTGGTGTGCTCCTGGGAGGGCAGTATGTGAAACTGTGAGTGTGAAGCCAAAGGTGCAGTGGAGAATCCAGAAGTTTGGAAAATTCAGGATCTTGGATCATCCAAGGAAATCTGCAAGGATTGAGCAGAGTGCACCTAAGAAAGAAGTCCTGAGAACTACAACCAGCAGAAGTGCCAAAGGGGTGGAGCTACACAAACACTTTGGAGCTCAAAACTTGCCACAGATTACTTTGGATTTTCCACATGGAGCTACAGCACTTACTATTTGCCCTGATGGATTTTGAACTTGCTTTGGTCCTTTGTATCACCCTGTTTGTACCTTTTGGACTGGTAATGTTTATCTTGTACCATTGAATGTTGGAAGTGTTTAACTTTTCATTTGTACAGGGGCTCACAGCTAAGAGTTTTCCTTATGTCTTGGAAGAGTCTTGAGATGTGAACTTTTCAGCAATGCTGAAACTGTTAGGACTTTGGCAACTCTTAGCCATGGACTAAATGCCTTTTATATAAAGGGATGTGAATGAGTCTTTGAGGGGCCAGGAGTGGAATATTATGATTTGTGTCTAGAGGTCCCTCCCAAAGCCATATGTAGTAATGGGGTAGGCTTCTAGAGTTTGTGATTGATTAATTGTCTAGTTCTGGGGTTATGGGTGTGAATGCTACACCAACTCCGGGTGGGTAGCCGACATACAATATAAGGGACAGAAAGAGTCTCCCCTCCATACTCCTCCCTTTTTGCTCTTGTTGCTTTTCCTGTCTTCTGCCACCATAAACTGTTGCCCCTCTGATACACCATCCTATCTTGGAGCCAACTGATTATGGACTGAAACCTCCACAAACTGTGAAGCTTTTCTTCCTCAACTTTGGGCATTGGGCATTTTGTCTCATCAATGAGAGAAGAGTAACCAACACAACTACCATTCACAAAAAGCATCAAGAAAAATTAAACACTTAGGAATTGACCTAACCAAGGAAGTGCAAGACCTCTACAAGGAACACTATATTACTCTGAAAAGGGAGATCAAAGAGGACATCAAAAAATGGAAAGATGTCCCCTGTTCCTGGGTAAGTAGAACCAATATTGTCAAAAAGGCCATACTTCCAAAACTAGTACGTAGCTTTCATGCAAGCCCAACCAAAATACCAACAGCATTCCTCATAGAACTAGAAAAAATAATCCCAAAATTTATATGGAGCCAGAAGGGACCCAGAATAGCAAGACTAATCCTATGCCACAAGAGCAAAGTAGGAGGCAAAACAATCCCAGATTTCAAGTTATATTATGAAAATACAGTGGGCCGGGGAAATAGCTCAGCAGCACAGGCCTGCCTGGCAAACACACGGTTGTAAATTCAATTCCCAATACAAAAAAAAAAAAATCTACAGTGATAAAAACAGCATTTTTCTCACATAATAGCAGACATATAGATTGTCAGAATAGGATAGAGGATGTAGAAACAATCCCAGACACATTCAGCAATCTGCTCTTTGACAAAGGGGCCAAAAACATACACTCCCAAAGACAGCCTCTTTTACAAATGGTGCTGGAAAAACCGGCTAACCACATGCAGAAGACTGAATCTAGACTTCTATCTCTCACCACTACTAAACTAAAATCAAAATGGATCAAAAATCTGCATGTTAAATCAGAAACAGACAAAATCACAGGTTTCAGACCAACCTGGACAGCTTACCAGGGCCATGTCTGAAAATAAAATTTTAAAAGGTTTGGAGATGTAGCTCAGTGGCAGTAGACTCCTGTGTCAATCACCAGTGCCACACACACACACACACACACACACACACACACGTACAACAAGATCAAGAGGATCAAGTCTTTAAGCTAAGGAATGAAATTCAATGGAATGGATTTCCTCAGCTAGTTTACAGGAGATTGGGAAAGTACTAGGATTCAAAGATGTTCTAGCAGGCCTTTCCTGGAAGCCACAGGAATCACCTCCTGGTTTTATTTTCACCTAGTTGGGCTGGCTGATTGTAAGTCACATGTTCCTGACTCCATCTGAGTCTCTGGTCTGCTGAGGTTTCTCTATGGTGATGACATTCCAAAGGGCTGGAGAAAATGGTAAGCTTTCCTCTTACAAATATCTATGGAGCAGTCCAGAGGCTGACATTGCATTTCCTACCTACATATTATAAAATGAAATATATGAATGTATGAATGAGCGAAAGCCCTGACTTTGGGCAGCCCCTGATCTCCTCAAAGAGGCAGGGAGACACCATACCTGGGGACACACTGGGCCCAGTCCTTTAACTACTGCAGGATGGGGTGTAGCAGAGCTTATGCTGGGAGGAAATCCAGCCCAACTCAGGACAGGGCAGGAATCTTCAAATGACAGATGCACCCCTATTTCCCTGGGATACTGCCAGCAGGATGGGTTCATGAGAATCCATTTCCAAGTCTCAGCATTCCAGGGTCTCTTCTCATGCCACCCTTCGAAGTGACCCTTCCACTGTGACTCTTCCGCAGTGACCCTTCTTCAGCCTCACTGACAGCTGAAAGGTTGATTCCTACCCATCCTATTATGGAGCATTTTCTGAGGTGGAAACAAGCTCTTCTGAGGCAGGGGTGTAGTTCAGTGGTAGTAGAATGCTCACCTAGCGAACACAAGGCTCTGTGTTCCATCTCTAGCACTGCAAAAAAGAAAAGCAAAAGCCTGTAGTCTTGAGATGCCAGCAGGCAAAGCTGTCTCTCCTACATGAGAAGGACACTGTTAAGGGCAGAGACTGGCCAAGGTGGCCGTGCTTGGAATTCAGAAGCTCTCACCAAGAACTCAAGGTGACACTCCCTGGGATCAGGGACTGGAACAACCCCGCTCCTGTGTCATCCAGCCAGGAGTGCACCCTCAATCTGATCCCAGGGAGACGCCAGACAAAGTCAACTGAAGGGCATTCTTCAGCTAACAAGGCTGTACTGTTCAGAAAGCACCAAGCTCGCAAAAGACAAAGAATGGCTCCCGTGTCCTGCATCTTCTGGAGACACCATGGTAGGATGCAATGGGCGATCCTCGATTAGCTGCTGGAAAAGTGATCTCTGAGGACATTACCGCAGCCATCATTGACACCTGAATGTGGACCAGAGACTAGGTAATAGCGATTTTAAAAAGTTTATTAATAAAAAATTTTATTTATGCATTTTTTGAGTGCTGGAATTGAGCCAAGGTCCTTCTGCATGCTAGATACACAGTCTACCACTGAGCTACATCCCCAGCCCTTTGAAAAAAGTTTTGAAACAGGATGTCCCTAAGTTGCTCAAATTATCCTTGAATTTGTAATCCTTCTACCTCAGTCTCCTGGGTAGCTGGAATGACAGGGATGTGCCACCAGGTTTGGACATATAATAGATATTATACATTATTTTGCTTATTATATATTAAGCATTACATACTATGTATATGGTGGGGGGTCTTACTATATTGCCAAGACTGGTTTCAAATTCTCACATTCCTTGGCTCCAGAGATCATGAGGTCCTCCATCTCCAGTAGCAGGAACTGTGCATCATGTGCCTGGCTTACACTATAGCAATGTTTTTTGTTTGTCATGGGAATGAAAACCAGGGCCTCCTGGGTGCTAGGCAAGGCTCTGACACTGACCTACACCCTTAGCAGTAGTCACCTTATAGTATTGAATTTCTTGACTTTGATAATCCTGATGTGGTTTGAAAAAGAATAGCTGATCTTAGGAAATTCACATTTGAGTACTTTGGATCGAGGGCATAATATCTCCAAGACTCTCCCAGTGATTCAGAATGAGGCCAACACACACAGGGGTCATAAACACAGGAAGAGTGATGGGACAAATAAGGAAAAATATAACATATTGGGAGTTCTTGAATTATTCTTCGAACTCTCTCTCTCTCTCTCTCCCTCCCTCTCTCTCTCTCTCTTCTTCTTCCTCTTCTCTTCCTCTTCCTCCTTCTCAATCCTTTTTGTTCTTCTGTGATGCTGGGGATGGAACCCAGGGCCCTGCATATGGTAGGCAAACTGAAATTATACCAAAAGAAAACTTTGAGGAGCCAGGATGTAGTTCAGAAACATGGCATTTGCCTAGCATGCACCAGGTCTCAGATTCAACTTCCAGCACCACAAAACAAAAAGACAGAAAACAAAACAAAACAAAAGTTCCAGATAAACATACAAGGGATGCTAGGCATATGATAATTTTTCAATTATCCTATTTTCTAAATACCTTCCTTAATAAATGCCCATTTTTATAATGAAGAATTAATAATCGCACATACTTTTCAGACAGAATATTTATTAGGGATATTGGTTCTCTGAAGCATAACTAGAAAGTTTTCAGGTCTTTCATCAAAAATATCCAGATGCATGGATTAGCTGGTGTAAAGATGTATGGATTATCCGGGCATGGTAGCACATGCCTACAATCACAATCCTCCAGGAGGCTGAGGCAAGAGTGTCAAAAGCTTAAACCCAACCTGGGCACCTTAGCAAGACCTCATTTTAAAAATAAAGAAATAAATACATACATACTGGGGATGTAGCTGAATGCAAAGGCCCTAGGTTTAATCCCCAGTACAATAAAAATGTATGCCTTAAAATTTAATATAAATTTTTATCTGATTGTTTTATGGTCAGTTTTTATCAAGTCGCCTCTGGATTGTGTGGAGCTCAAATAACTCAGGAAACAAGAGGACCAAAACATCATCTCCAGCTTCCGCCAAGGTGCAGGGTCCCTGAGGGATGCCCTGGCTCAGCTCCTCATTCCACAGCCCGGTCTCCCCTAGGTGGCCCCCTGGCCCCTGAAAAGAATACACAGACCTCTCCGACCCATATTGGCAGCAGGCTCCAGGCTGATGCGCAGTAGACGGACGTGTGGTTTTATCACTGGTTTGCTCTAGGACAATTCTCGTGGTGTCCTCTGAACAGTGGTTCTTAAAGCAGGGTCCCAAGATCATCTGTTGTCATCGTCGTCGTTATCATCATCATCATCATCATCATTATCATCATCGCCCTGGCGAATGCAGATTCTCAGGCCCCGTCGTAGACCTAATGAGAAATTTGGGGAATGGGGTGGAGCAATCTGCCTGCACCAGAGGAGCTCTGAGTCAGCCCTAGGACAGTCTCCTGGAGAGCTATGTTCCGAATCAGAGGTCAGTTTGAGGATTATGTGAGATAGGGCACGTCCCAGGAGCCAGACAAAGTCAACAAGCCGCAGTGGCAGTGACGTCATTCCACCCCTGCCCCACTGATCTTCGGACACTGCACACCGTTTCTCAAGAATGGGGAGAAATCTTGCGGCACGTACCCCCCACACACCCATCTCAGGCTTCCAGATCCCCATGTCCCTTGTCACAGTGTTGGCCTGACCACCAGCTCTTGTCCCTCCTGGACCTTTCCACCCAAGGCCATCATCCCTCTCCCACCTGCTATTCTCATATCCAGGAAGGGGACTCCTTCCCTCTGGTTTTCCAGGGCCTGTCCCTATGGGATTCTTGTGACAGGAAACTTCCAATCCAAGTCCAAGTTAAAAGTTCTGAGGCCTCCATAGTGGTGCACCCCTGTAATCCCACCACTCCAGAGGCTGAGGCAGGAGGATCGCCTTGAGTGTGAGGCCAGTCAAGGCTACCTAGTGAGTTCAAGGACAGCCTGAACTACTCAAACGCATCCTGTCTCAGTAAAAAGTTCTGAAAGCCAGTGTGGCCACGGGGGCTCACTGCAGTTCCTCTTGTTGAGTGGAGCAGAGAGGACTTCTCAAAATCCTGTCCTCATCCCCCCGCAAAAGTGTCAATTGTCTCTTAATTCAAAAACTTTAGAGAAAAAAAAAGTCCTCTTGTTTTGCTGATCTCCAGTTTCAGAGATCACAGGGAAAGACTGCTTAGACCAATAACGTAGGAATTACGAGGTCAAACGCCAGGATTAGGAGGGATGAGCGGAGGCACAGGTGAGTGAGCAGACGCAGGGAGTGACCCGCTGTCCCGGCCTGATCCCTCTGTTCACCTCGGCGGCACAGCACCTCCCCAGTTTTATCCCCTGATCAGGTGGGACGCGCGGAGGTCGACCTTTCTTCAACGCTGCCAAAGCCACTGAGTGGGCCGCTCCCTGCCCGCCTAGATCTGGGGCAACCCCCTGAGCCTGCACCCCGCGTCCCCTGGACCAGGGTGCAGCGGACCAGCACAGCCGCCCATCCACCTCCTAAATGACAGCCAACCTTTTTTCTTTTCTTAAGCCATCAACTTCAGTATTTTCAAAAGAACGACCCACGAGGAACAATTTACTTTTCATTTCTACCCAAAACAAGAAAAATGCAGGCTACACTTTCCTCTGAAAAACCGAATGTGAAGTGTAATAAAAATATAGACAAACAAAAATTTAAAAGCAGCACCGCTTGTTGCCTGTGCCCTGCCCCGCCCCCCAGGCCCCGTTTATACAAAGCCCACTCTGGTCAGGGCTGTGGCGCGCGTATGCAGCCCTGTAACTTTAAACCTGACTTGAGATCATCGCTCTGGCGCGAGCCAAACAGAGCCGGGGGCGGGCCCTGCGGCTGGAGGCGGGGGTGCCGAGACCACCTCACGCCCACCGCTCCCCGCCCCGTCCCGTCGCGAGGATAAATGCGGGGTTCGCTCCGGGTGGCCGCTGCAGAGTTTGCTCGCCGAGCGCTTCGAGCCGTGCAGCTGGGCGCCTCGCCTGCGCGCTGAGTTCCCGCCGCGACTCGCGTCCCCGGGGCCCGGCCTGTGGCTGCGGAGCTTCTCGTCTGCGCCCACCGTCCCCAGAGTTCGCTGCTGGCCCCGCGGAGAGCCGGCCGGCCGGAAAGATGTGGGCGACGCCGGTGCTGCTCTGGATCTTGGGCAGCGCGTCGCTCTGGGTCCCGGCACAGCCTGGTAAGCGCCCGCGCTGGCGAGTGGCGCCTGCGGTTGCTGGAGGGGACCCGTGAGCCAGCGAGCCGAGACTTGCCGGACCGCCCGGGCCGGGATCTGAAGTTGCCGGGAACAGCGCCGGGGAGCCGGGAGGGGCGCGCGCACCCGGGGGAGGGGGGAAGAGCCTGCCGCTTAGCCGGCGCCGGCTTCCAAGGTAACGGCAGCGCGTGTGCCGCTGGAGGAGCCCCGGAGGGCGGGGAGCAGAGGGGGCCTCCCTGCGTCAGGTTGTGGGAGACAGCGGGGAAGGATAACCGAGATCCGAAGGGACGTCGGGAGGGCGGGCGGGGGCAGGGGGCCGTTTCCCTGATCCGGAGGCGTGGATCGCCCTTCTGTGCCAGCTGGGACACACTTAGCACCCCATCTCCAGGGCAGGCTGGCAGAGGGAGGATAGAGTGTAGGAAGGCTTTGAGTTGGTCCTGTGCGTGGAGAACTGTGTGTGTGCGTGTGTGTGTGTGTGTGTGTGTGTCTTCCCTTGAAGTGTTCAGGAACTTGCCATGGTACCCAGGCCCTCCAGCGAGCTAGGCGAGGGTCTACCCACTGAGCTACACCCCAGGCCTGGAGGATTGTTAGGAACACTTAGCTTTACGTGGGTCGAGAGCCCTGTGTTGAACTTGGCCAACATCGACGACTGAATTCGCTTGTGCGACTCCTCAGACTTTTGGCAGATTCCGTCTGGTGATGAGGCCGCCACCCATACCTTCGTTTCCTCTGGGTCCTCTGCTTTCTGTTTCATCTCTTGCCTCTTTCTGCCCAGTCGTGGTGGGTGGTCTCCACGAACATTTAGGTAGGAATATTTTATTTCTTTCTTGCATTATTTGTATCTGTTTCCAGTGGAGTATAAGCTCTAGAGGCCCCACGGGGCTGACACAAGTCTGATAGTAGCAGTCGCTCACTAAATACTGGTTGAAGGGATTGTAAGCCAGCTAGTGGTCTTTGGGGCTGGAAGTTGCCGTACTGTGCCCTGCAAGGTAAAGACTCTTGCGGGTCCAGATAAACCCAGGCCCGGAGGACTCCTGCTTAGAGTGTGCAGGAGGGGCGGAGCTAACCTAGGCTTCTAGAATTCCTTGCAGGTGAGAACCCTTAGCCTTAGGGTAATTACAGGAAGTGTTCCTCAAAAGTCTGACCGCGCCTGGTGGACAGGGACCTCGGGCTACTCACAGCAGGCAGGCCTATTTCGGAACTTCTCTTTAAGTTCTGTGTTTCAATTCCATTTCCGTTTTTGGCGAGACACTGTGCGCATGACACCGTTTTTTGCTCACCACTGCGCGGTGGGGCAGGCCCCTACCTGAGCCACATCCCAGGAAGGACAGTGGCTGGGCGGTGTCCCGTATCTTCCCCAGGGCAGGCCTTTAGCTGTAATTATCTTACACTCAATCCTGAAAGTCCAAGTTCCTCAGAAAAGGAAGTGTGGAATCTGTACTAGGAACTCTGTTGCTAAAGAAAGAAGGCTGCCCGGGGCGGCCAGTCTGGTGGGGACAAACAGGCCAGAGTGGGGGCTGCTCCTAGCCAGGAGCTGGGACCCAGAAGGGTTTTTGTCTGAGAATAATGAGTGAGACAACTTGAATATGGATGAATAAGTTCATTGAACTGAGCTTTTGTTGGCTCCTGCTGGGGAGCCAGGCTGGGGGGCAATTATGGTGATGAATTTTATTATCCTCCCCTTAGGATCCAGAGCCCTACTGGGTTTGCTTCTTTTAGTGCTATCAGCTGGCTGGTTTTATAATCTGGTCCCTGGTGTCCTGTCTCTGGGTGTCAGTGGATTCAAAGGAGGACTGTCTCTCGTCCACACATCTGGCATTTTCCTCAACTGTCAGACCGCACCCTCGCTCTGAACTTTCGCACTTCAAGGCCTGCCTGTGAGTTTATTTTGTGCAATTCTGCAAGCTGCCGCTTTCTGCAAACCATGTGTGCTTTTCCGGGATCAGTCCACCCAGGATTAATCATGCGGCAAACAAATTTCCCTGTGATTTCCCTGAAATTCTTGCCAGTTTCGGAGGCCCTGTGATCTTCATGAGTTACTAAGAGCTTTTGTTGCAGTTAAGGCATTTAATAGAGGTCAGGTCTGCTAGAGGCCTCATGAGAGGGGCCTCTCCCTTACTTGGGTGTATAGGATTCTAAATAGCATTCAATATAGAAGAGCACATTTTGACAATGCAAATAAGGGGCTCCAGAGATGGAGGGAAGGAAAAAGGAGAAGGGAGAGAGGGGATAAAAAGAACTAAGGTGTTATATACGTGGACCAACTAACTCCTCATGATGAATGTAGTTGTTACGTACTGCAAACATGTAGCAATAAAAATAATTTTATTTTTAAAGGTGATCAGGCAGGGAACTACTGAGACTAGATATGGCCAAATAGAACTAAACTGTTCCCCCTGATTTTGTGAAATAAGCAGCATGCGATTGACTGTACTGGGGCATTTTAAAGATCCCAAACCTTGTCATTACTGCTGGTGGCCCTGCCAAGCAAGAAGAACATCACCTCCCTGGCATTTCCATCCCCCTCCATGCATGAGGAATGTCACCAGCTATTTCATTGACTCCTCGCAACATCTGTAAATTATACACTATTATCTCAGAGTATGCCAGCACTGGGATTCAAAAATGGGTCCGACTCCAAACCTCAGGCTCCGTGACCACACTCTTCTGCCCTGAAGAAAAAAGGTTGAACTTGAAACTAAAGGCTGGCCTGACTGTAAGCCTCTTAAACAGGGAAACCAAAATTTCCAAAAGATATATAATGTCCTTGACATTAAGTACTCCTCAGCGTGCGATTTCTCTAAGAATGAAATTGTCACAGCACATTAAAACAGGATTCATTAATTCATTTCACAAATTGGTTAAGCATCTCCCAGTGCCTGGTATGTCCCTCGATGCAGGACTGGAACCACTCACACTTTGAAGAGAGGCACACCTGGTTTTAAGTGTGCTCTGCGGTCCTCACCAACGTGGCAGTGAACCTGTACTCTAAATTCCAGTGGCTTATCGGAATATTTGTCATATTTCTGGCTTCTGAGAGCCAGCATGCCAGGTTCTAACTTGTGGAGGTATTCCGGGGGAGGGCGAGGAGGCAGACAGCGCTCAGACGCCAGTACCACCCTTGTGGAACTCTCAGGGTTTGCCCTGCGGGGCTCTGCAGGAATGACCTGCCCTCCCTCCACCCTGGAACCTCTCAAGCAATCTATAAAGTAGGAGCCTTGAGTTGGAAGAGTCAAATGATGGGGGTGGGAGTGGGGTGCCAGGTGGGGGGCACTTCTGAAGTCAACAGTGGGTTAGGAGATTTGTCTTAAGTATGTTTTTATCAAGACTGCAAGCTCTCTGTGGGGTTTTTAATTCTTTTTCCTACTGATTTCTTGAAATTGCTGGGGGCTGGGGGCTGGGGGCTGGGGGCAGGGGGCAGGGAATGATTGGGGATTTAATCCATGATTTCTTGAAATTGCTGAGGGGGGCAGTAATTAGGGATTTGATCCAAGGGATGCAAGGTAGAGCCAGTTTAGGGAACAACTGCGATTCTGGTTCTGCCGAGTGCACCCCAGGCAGGAACTCCAGCAGCTGTTTCCTCTCCACTTTTCTAACCCAGGCGCCCGTCAACCAGCCTGTCCTCAGCCCGCCGCCGCCACATGACGACCAGCTCTTTTGAACTTCCACAGGAAGAGAGAGCCAGGCTTGCCCTTGTTTTTTGGTCACGATGAGCAAATCAAGCCAAGTCCAGGTGGAGCCTTAGAGCCTCGGTCAACTCATCAACTTAGTATTAGGGAAGCAAAAAACTGAACCGGTTAGGGCGATGCAAAATTGAGTGCAGTGTGAACAAAACAAAAGCCTGTTAGGAGGAGAATCCCTTTTCCCAAGGGAAGATGTGTTCTTGACCTCTGTCTAGGGGAGCAGAGCTACAAAATGCCCTGGGCAGAGGAGAGGGACCCGCCCTGGGGTACACTGGGGCACACGGCGCCATTGTGTCCCTTACGTGAAGTGTCAATGGCGAACAGCGAAGGGGCACACTAGATTTGTAAACATTACTGGTGAGAACAGGGCACTTCCCACAGTTCATCAACAGTCTCCATCCAGGAGAAGCAAACACAACAAACAAGAAAGGCTTCAACCCAGTGAATAGTGTCCTCCCCGAATCTAGAAAGGGAGGGGAAGGGAACAGGATTTGTTGATCTTAAACATGCCTCTGCCCAAGAAATTCATTTGCTTAATGAGTACTTGTTGAGCAGCTATTGGGTGGTCAGGAAATGGGAAGCTGGGTGACCTCTATCCCTGCTTAGTGCTAGTCTGAAAGATCTGGTGGCCAGGGGGGTTCTGAACCTGATCAAGGTGGTGCAGTGAGAACTGGTCTAGAAACTCAGGTCAACAGTCTTGCCCTTTGCTTTTAATTCTACATACTTAGCCCAAACACCATCTCAGCGTTTTCTGTTTGTCTCATTTTGTTTTGTTTTTAATTTTGCTTCGGAGGAAGAGATGCCTTGTGTAGCAAATACATGTATAAGCACCAGAAAACTACTTCCTGTTCTTACTAAGTTCTTTTTTGGCATCTTGTGAGTTTGGTTAACCTGAAAGCTTCATCTGAGTGCAATAAGATTAAATGAGAATCTATAAAACCAAGAAAACTAGGTTGTGAATGGGAAATGTTACAACATTTACATTTACTGAGTGCTCAAAGTGCGTCAGCCGCTCACAAACCCTGTTCCATCCACTCCTCAAAACAAACTGAAGAGGCAGGAATGATTTGTATTTTATAGATGAGTTAAGAGGCTTAGTGAGATGTGGTAATTTACACAGAGACACAGAGCTGGTAAACGACAATAGTGAGCCTCCAACCCAGGCAGCTGAAACCTAGAACCTATATCCCTAACCACTCAGGTAACAACTGCCTTTGCTTGGAGTTGATGCTGCTGAAGATATCCAGTAAAGTCAGCCAGCTGATTGCTTCAAGTACTTCTTACGCAGCAACATCACATATCATTACAGGCATAATTTTTCTCATTCTGATTTTGTTACATACATAGTTCTGATTGATTATATAGGTACCTGAGGCTAGGAGTGACTGAGGGATGCTGTTGGCAGTCCCTGGAAGCATTGTCAGAGCACAGGTACTAAGAATTTTAGAGTTAGCTGGGCAGGGTGGCGCGTGCCTGTAATCCTAGTACTCTGAGAGGCTGAGGCAGGAGGATCACAAGTTTGAGCCCAGCCTGAGCAACATAGTGAGACCTTATCTCAAAATGAAAATTGAAACACGACTGGGGATGTAGCTGAGTGTGGAGCTCTGGGTTCAATTTCTATTACTGAAAAAAAAAAAAGCACAAAAACCAGGATTTTTAGAACCAGAGGGCAAAGGGGCAGAGAGAAGATGGTTAATAGGTACAGGGACACAGTCAGACAGGAGAAACTTCTATTATCCTATAGCACAGTGAAATTAACTGGTTGACAACAAATCACAAAGTCAAGGTAGCTAGTAGAGAGGATCTTGAGTGCTCCCAAGACAAGTAAGTGTTGGAGGCAGTGTATGTGCAATAATCTTGATCATTGTGCATTAGATACATGAATGTGTATAAGTACGTGCCACTTAAAACGAAAAACAGGAGATGAAGTGTGATGCCAAGCAGAGAGATTCTTGTGGCTGGGAGCAGCTGGAAAAAGCCTTGTGGGGAAGGCAGGACTTGATGTTGGCTGAAAGAGATGGCAGGGCTGGCAGGGACAGGCGCCCAGGTGGGAAATCCAGGCAGAAGAAACTCTTTGAGGAAACCCATGGAAATGAGACCAGTCCGGGGTTTTATGTGGGAGGACACAAGGGCGTTGAGGACTGGGCGAACTGGTGACGGTTGGCTGGAGGAGGGGTGTGTGGGGAGGCGCAGCAAGAAATGGGGAAGACCCATGTGTCCATGGCAGGAAGAGCTGCACCTTCTGCAGGCCTCAGGGAATGAGGGCAGGGACCACGACTGTCAGGAGAAAATGGATGCGATTTCATGCACTGTAGTTTGTGGGACCAGTGTAGGGTGTGGAATCAGCAGCTAAAGAGACAGTGTGGGGGCCACAGAGAGGGGAGGTGAGATTAACCTTTGGGCAAGAAGAGCCTGCAGGATTTGTAACTTAGTATTTCCTGATTTCCCCTTATCCTTGCCTCACTTCCAAATTTCTTATTACTCACCTCTTACAGTACTCATCATCATATTAAACTATTTTCATCCAGATGTAATTCACAGACTGATGAGTGCTTCAGAGTGACCCATTAGATACAGCATAGTCACAGAGTTGGGCAACCATCCCCCACCCATCAACTTTAGAGCACATCCGTCACCTCTTTCTCCAGAGCCCAAACCATTCACAGTTAGTTGCCTTTCCCTCTCCCCTGGCAACCTGGCAACCAATCATCAGCTTTCTGTGTCTGTGGGTCTCTGTTCTGGGCATTTCTATCAATGAAATCTCAAGATATGCATGCTTTTGTGCCCATCTTCTTTCAGGTAGCATAATATTTTCACACTGTAGCATGTAGAGTTTGTTTCCTTTGTGTTCACTCCCCAGCTGGTGGACATTTGGGTTGTTTCCACTTGGGGCTATTATGAATAATTGTGCTATCAGTTCTGGAAGTCCTCTTTTTGTGACCATCTTTACCAGGTGTGATCAAAATTACAGTGAATGTTTAAAAATGCCCAGGACCATCCAACAGAAAGGCAGGCTGGTAAAAACATTAAGATGTGTCACATCCACTTTATTGACCAACTCTGGCTGTGTGCAACTTCTGGCTCTTTCCCAGAGCTAAAATTATCATAAAAGGTAAATGTTTTGAATTGCTTCAGGACAATGAGGCAGCCAGGACAGGGTAAGTAAAAACATTCATGAAAAATGACTGCCAGAACTGCTTCAGAACATGGCAAGAACAATGAGATCAGTGTGTTCAATGCAAGGGGAACTAGTAGCAATGTGTCTTTTACTGGAGTAATTTTTTAAAAAATTTAAATATTCCCTGTATTTTTCTATCACACCTCATATAACTAGGAGTCAAATTACCGGCTCATAGATGGTAACTCTAGGCTTAACTGATTTTTTTTTTACACTTTGAACTACTAAGCGATAGCCCCAGCCCTTTCTTTATCTTTTATTTTGTGACAGAATCTGGCTTAGTTTCCCAGGCTGGGCTCAGACTTGTGATTTTCCTGCCTCAGCCTCCCAAGCAGTTGTGATTATAGGAATGCACCACCGCACCTAAGGACACACAGTCTTGACTTTGTAGCTGTGCAGTAAGCTTTGTAATCATGAAGCATGGGGTCTTTTACTTTTTGTCTTTAATAAAGAGTCCTTTGATTGTTCTAATTGTAAATCTCTTGCCCTTTCAAGAAGAGAGCACATAAGAGATCACAAGGAGACTGGGGATGTAGCTCAGCGGCAGAGCACAGAAGCCCTAGGGTCTGTACATGTCACCACAAAAACAAACAAAACAAAACACCACATCAGGGCATCGTCAGCATTGGCAGGAAGAATAAGGAGGAAAGAGTAGCATCCAGTCCTTTGGGTAGGAAGAACAAAAAGGTAGGCATTTATGTGCTGCGTTAGGTACAGCGAATTTGGGGTTAGCCGTGAGCCATCCAGCTAGCTGTGTCGTATGATTACGCAGGAGGTTGATACACTAAAAGAGCATTGGAGATCAGTCCTGGGGATGAAGTTTGCTGCCTGTATTTTTCCTGTGTATCAGAAGAAAGAAGGCAAGGAACAGTCAGGAGAAATCCTCCTGGCCAGTGACAGCTGTTTTTAAAAATCTAACAAGGTGTAGTACTTCCTGCTCCCTAACTAGGCTTACACTCAAGGTCAAGGCAGCAAGTGGACGAACAGCCACACTCTGCACATTCCTGCAGGCCTCATCCTCCTGGGCTCACAGCTGGGCTGTCTGTACCACCCGGTGGACGATGAGTTCAGATCCAAAGGGGCTTCTCCTTCACTCTTGCAAAATCAGAGCCTGCTCAGCTGGCAGTTGAGGGGACCAGAAACTCAGATTCTTGTGGTTTCCAGACAGATAGCAAGTGCTTTCTAAAGAACCCACCACCCCACAGCAAGCATGTGCTCTAGGATGGCGACCCTAAAACAGGTTTCTGCCAGTCCTCCCCAGAAGAAAGTGGGTTTTTGTACACCAATCTGTTCACCACTGAGCTCCAGAGAAGCGTAATTCCAATCCACAAAACTGTTGAACTCATTTCCTCTTTTTCGGAGAACAAGCCACTCTTAGCCAAGAGCACAACATTTTGCTTAGTTGAGTAATCAATCAACAGCCTCGAGGAAGACCAGCAACACTTAGGCTAGGATGAGAGTGAGTTGATTCACTTCCGTGGGCCCTGCAAGTATAAATATCATCATCCATCCGTTTTTCCTGCCAGCCAGCAGACACCATGCCTGTGGCTGGTTATAGCACAAGGGCGTGGTGCCCAAAGGAAGCTACATTTGCTGGTGGGGAGAAAAAAGCAATAAAGAGGAAAGTTGTTACTGTGTCCCATGCTGCGTCAGTTGCGATGCTTTCTTCTAACTCCTTGGGAGGGCTTTAAAGGATGGGAATTTACCTGGGTGGGTAGGTTTGGAGGGGCACCAGTGGTGCTAGAAGATGAACTTACAGATGCCCTTGGTAGCCCAACTTCAGGCTCCTGCAGAAGCCACTGAGGAGCCTTTGCCAGCCCTGGGGGGAAACCAGGCCAGTGGGCAGTGGCAGAAAAATTATGATCTAAGGAGTAATTCAGGGAAATTCTCTAGTTGGCCCTAAATGTACTTACACAGTTACTCAACAAATGTCTGCTACGTATGTACTGAGGCATCAGACACTGGCAGAAAGGGACAATGTGGGCTCCAGGTGGCACTGCAAACACCTGGGGGAAAACTTGAGAGCACTTCTGTAGGTGCTCAAGGTGGCAGGGCCAAAGCTTCTTAGGATTTGCCTGGATCCATCAAGAGTTCCTTGGATTTTTCCAGGGCCAAATGTTTGATCCAGTAAACAATTTCCCAGGATGCATGGAAGGGCAGAGGGAAAATGAAAAACACTGGCCACATCAGTGATTATGTTGACCATACTCAGCGACTGCCAGGAGTTGAGGTTGCACAGCCCTGGGCTAGAGAGTAGCTTTCTGTGTGCAGAGGAGCTTTGGGACTTCAGAGGTTCATGGCTGCATCAATAGTCCAAAGACAGGCTCAGGACAAGTTCGAGGTTAGACTCGGGCGGGTTAGCGGGGTGAAGATGGGAAATGGAGGTAAAATTCTGACCCTTTGTCTCCCAGTTGCAAAACATACCTCTTGGTAACTAGAAGAAGCACCAGCAAACAGCCAAGTTGGGGGCACATTTGAGCTCAGATGAAGGGCTGTAAAGAAACTTGAGACCCTCCATGGCCACAGTGGGTGGCCAGGTAACAGAGCGGTAGAAAATGTTGGCAGATGGAACCATTCTCCACTTCAAAGTGTGTTGATTTTCAGGGTTCTGGATACACTTTTGAGCCATAATGGAAAAACAAGGTGCAAAAGCTCAAGTCTGGGCAAAGGGACTGCAAGTTTCGTTTTCCAAATGTTGACATCTCTTTACAAGCTTGACTTTATCTTACAGGTCATAGGGAGTCATTTTTCTGCAGTTTCTCCTATAAGGGAAACCCAGAATTTCCTGGGGTGTAGTTTTAATGAAAATCATTTGACTTTCCTCAGTGGCCACAGAAGCTGTTCCATGCCCATTTAGTCACCTGCTTCCAAAGCCTATTCGTGTGGGTGTGTAGACATCAGAGCAGCCTGTGATGCCACAGAACTGGACAACATAAAAGCCTGCTCTACACGCAGGGCAGGTTTTCTGTGAGGACCCCAAGGCTGGCTGAGCTTGCAACATTTTTATTTTTAAAATTAACTTTACTATTTTCATATACAATGCTTTGGAGACTGCTTCTGGAGTTGTCCGATTCTATAGCTGCTGGTCAGCAGAAATCAGTATGGAAGGAACTTCTCCCTGACATGGAGGTGGTCAGAGCCAAGGAGCTGTTGACCTAAACTTTAGCTAGAGGACTTTTTTTTCCCCTCGGTACTGAGCATTGAACCCACTGAGCTACATCACAAAGCTCTTTTTTTTTTTTTTTTTTTTTAGACAAGGTCTCACTTAGTCACTCAGTGGCCCAGGCTGGGCTCAAACTTGCAGTCATCTTGCCTTGGCCTCCTAGAGTGCTGGGATTACAGGGCTGCCTAGACAACTCTTAATCCTCTCCTGCTCTGAACATAGAGAAGATCAGGGCTCAGATTGAAAGGGGAGAGGCAAGAATTCGAAGAAGAATAAGCATCAAAAAAGAATATTTAATGCAAAGATTGGACGGTACAAAGCACCTTATCATCAACTCCCAATAGCATATGGTACTAACAAAGGAAAAAACTACACAGAAGAACAAGATTCTGCTGCTATTTGTGTTCTTCACAAGCTTGGATTTGGCAAGGAAAATGGATATGATGAATTGTGACTGTGTACCCGCAACTCTCCTCCGTTCAGATTTGATTGGTTTTCTTAAATCCAGAGATGCAAAGAGCTCCAGAGGGGGTGTAGTACCTTAATTACATTGACTGAATAAGAAAACATGGAACTAGAAGAAAAGGAGACAGCAGAGAAAAAGACACGAGGACCAAAGCCTTCAATGCAGAAGGTTGACAGGGACGGAGCACCAGATGGTTGAAGAAGGAAAAAGAAGCTGAAACTATGAATGCGTATTTGTTTCACAATCACTAGCTTTAAAACAGTAGTTATGTCTTTCAAAGATATCAGGTTCGTCTGTTTGAAATATAGTATGTACTTTCACTTTTTAAAATGGAACAGCTGTGCTGAAATTATTCTTTCATTAGCCCCTGAAGTAATAAAATATGCTTCATTTATTAAAAAAAAAAAAAAGAATCTCCTGATCAAACACATGAAATTCTCATTGGTAAAAGACTCTATCAAAAAAGGGGCAGCCTGCTTTGCTCCATTCAGTCATTCCTCCCTAAGCGTTTGCCAGAAGCTGTAATGGGTGGTGGATTCATGAATTCTTAGCTTTGGGATTGTGCGTTTATCTCTGATTATCAACTGGTGACAATTTCCAGTGCTTCCCAGCTGTCACCTGTGTAGTTCTTTCCTTCCCTGCTGCCTCAAGCACCGCCCCCTCTCACCTGGGCAGCAGAAAGTCTACACGGTCTCACTACTTCCTTCTGACCCTGGCGACCTCCCCCATAGGTGATCTATTCCCATGATGCTCAGTGTGGCCTTACTCTGGGGGACTCAGATGAAGTCGCTCCCCTACTTCCATTCCTGTTCAGTGAAATCCAAGTCCCTTCCTCATGCAGCTCTCGAAACTGGCCCCCCACACCTCCAGACTTGTCACACCCATCACCCACTGTGTCCCTTCTGGCTCTGGGGTTGGTGAGCGCTAGCTTCTTCCCCCCACTCATCAGCCTACCCAGGGCCCGTTGCATGGCAGGTAAATGGCCCTTCTTGAGACCATTCCTATGGCACAGGCACTGAGTGATACAGGTTGTGGGAGGGGCTAAGTACCCAGGGGGCCTCCCCCAAAAGTATCCATTGGGCAGAGATTTTGAAGGGGACAGCGAAGCACCATGTTAATATTTTCCTTTGCTTATTGTGAGCCCCCCACCCTGGCCCACAGTCCTCAAGTTCCTGAGAACAGACGCTGGCACGTTCCTTCGCTCTCCAGTGCTCAAGATGTCTCCCAGCACGTAGCAGGTGCTCAGTAAATATTTGGAAAATGAATTCAAGCTCTGAGTGCTGGAGATAAAGAGGTGGACTTGGGCTCTGATCTCTTTCTTGCTTGCTGTGCTGCAAGAACCCAGGGCCTTGAACCTCGATGAGCAGCACTCTGCAGCCCCAGAGCTCCAGGCTTGATCTTGGCTACTGATGTCCCCTGCTTGGCCAAGAGGTCACCTGCCACCCAAACAAGCGCATCCTCCATGGCAAATCAAGCCTCCTTCTCTTCCGCCACTCCAGACAGTTTGGATTCTCCCCAGAGTCTTCCTAGGAGGGGATCCATTTGAGAAAGTTGATTTAATGGTCACTAAATAAGGCTGGAGGATATTAGCAAGATGAGATTTTGTGGGAGGTGTGAGTTGCTGGAGGAAGCAATCACTCCTGACAAGTGGGAATATCATTCATGGAAGATGAGGGTAGATGCAGGACAAGCAAGCTGTTAGAGCCCAGGGAGGCAGCCCCAGGCTTTTTTGGACGCTGACTGCCAGAAGGGCACATGTCAGAGGAGCAAGACACAGGTCCTGGTCCTGTGTCATCTTCTGCTCCTGTGTCATGGGGCCCACAGCCCACGGTCAGAGCACTTGGCTCCCTATGAGATGCCCGGTGAACCCGGCAAATCATTTCTCTCGTGATCTTGGTGAAGAAAACATTATTCTGTGTGGCATAATAGGGCATAAAGCCAGCATTGTGGGAGGCTGAGGCAGGAGGACTGAAAGTTCAAGCCCACCCTGAGTGACTTAGCAAGACCCCCTCTCAAAATAAAAATAAGAAAGGGCTGGGTATGTCACTCAGTGTGAAGCCCCTGAGTTCAGTCCCTAGTGCCACCGAGGGAAGGAGGGAGGGAAAGAGAGAGCGCAGTGAGATACATACTGAAACAGTAAGGAGAACTTTTCCAAGGCTTTGGTAGTAACAAGGGGTATCATGATAGGGGAAAGATCAGATTCAGTTCTGAACACAAGAGCAAGCCAAGGAGCAGAAAAAGTGGGTCAGTGGGTCAGTGGGTCAGTGGGTGGGAAATGACTATAAGGAGGTCCCAAGTGGGGGGTTGCTGCTAAAGTAGCCTAATGAGTCTTCTAAAGTGAGCCTAGGGCCCGGAAAGCATGCAGGATGCAGAACTTGCTCAGATGCTGGGGTGGGAGGTAGGGGTGAGGGGGGATCGCCCTCAACTCACTCTGCAGGCCTCCTGCCAATGCTGGGCTTCAGAGGGACGGACCCAGGAGCCCAGGGTGAGGGCTTATAGAGAAGAGGGCTGGAAAAGCCTGACCAAGGTCGATCCAGGGCAGAGTCTTTGTTGACCTCAGTCTCCTTGTCTGTTAAGTGGGGTCGACAACGCCATACAATTCACCCACAGCACTGTTGTGTGATAAAGTCGACCGGAAGATGTGGTGTAAACCCTACCTTGGCCAACAAACATGGGAGGCGGTCTGAGAGTTACACCCTCCACGTGAGTTTGAACTTACAACCCTGCTGAACCAGGACACAGGAAGACCCGGAATACTCCTCGTCCTCACTCTCAGTGCTGTTTGAGTCAGGCTAAGTCCTCACACTGACTTGACCGGCCTAGGCAGCTCACTAAATAGCTCAGGCTGGACATAAACTTTCGACCCTCCTGCCTCAGTCTCCTAGAGTGCTGGGATTACAGGTGTGTACCACCACGCCCAGCTTGATGCAATCAAGAGACACAGGAGACCCAAGACATGTGAGGACACTGCTTACAGTAAGCTTTTTTTTTTTAATAAGTAGGATTAATCTGTAAAATAATGATATAAAGGATAGTAAATACATAAACCAGTAACACAGTCGTTTATTAAGTGTTATATACTTCAAATAAGTTTATGTGCTGTACTTTCATCTGGCAGGCAGTGCACAGGTCTGCACACACCAGCCTCGCCGTAAACACGTGAGGAATGCCTGGCACTCGGACATTATGATAGCAGCGGAATCACCCGTTGATAAGGATTTCAGCTCCATTATAAACTCACAGGACTGTGGTTGTCGTCTACTGAGACGCTAAGTGAAGCATGACTGTGTAGTCCTGTTTCACATAGCATTCTAAAGGAAACATGAGACAAATAGACATATTAAATATAAGAACAAACCCACAAGGAAAACATGGGTCAATATTTACATGGCCTGGAAAAAAAGGGGGTTTGAATGTAGCATCAAGGAGAGAAAATAAACTGAATATATTTGATTACCGACAGAGCACAATCTCTGTAAAAGAGACACAAATGTCAGTGAGCAAAAACAGCCTCAGCATCAGGTTCAAAAGATATATTCTTAAGCTATGAAAACAGCTAGAAAACTAGACAAAAAAAGATGGAATATCACGAGAGAAAAATAGTCACTAAGGCAGGCATTCCGAATAGCCAGATGGAACCACTCTCCACCACAAACCTAAGCAATCCAAATAAAACCAAAGGATTAACTGGGTGTGGCTGCGCATGCCTGTAATGCCAGCACTCAAGAGGCTGAGGCCGAGGATCGCTGTGAGTTCACGCCAGCCTGGGCGCTATAGTGAGTTCAAGACCAGCCTGAACTGCATAGTGAGACTCTTTTTCAAAAGAAAAAAAAAGCAAAACAAAAAAATTCACCAAGGATTAAACACATTTTTAATAAATTTTTATTAAGAATTTGAGACTGATATTTTATAACTACAGTAAATCCTGGTTTAACGTTGGAGCTTACATTCTAAAATATTATCAGAAATATCATCCAATAAGTGTGTGCAAACTTGAATAATTTCTTTAGCGATGCTAGACTTTCATACAAAGATAAAAATCATTCCTAATTGACACTTTCATCCAAATAAATACTGCTTAGGTTCCTTACTTTCCAAATTAAGACCCTCAAGGTAAAATTCATTTGTCAAATTATCCTCTAGGTAGTAAAAATTTTAGTCTAGCTTTTTTATGGAGTAATCACAAAATGTTTCAAAGTAAAGGAAAATAGGTTTCTGCCAAATTTGGAAACTTCCATCCATTCAAACCCCTATGCTGAATGAGGCTGAGGACGAGGCTGGGTGAGCCGTGGAGTTTGGGGCTGCAGAACTCTTTGGATGTCCAGCATTGTGGGTCTTCATTCTGCACTTGGATGAGCGATTCATGCATGCGTATGCATGTGTATGTGCACAAACATGCCTCCCTGTATTCGTGTGTGCTTGTGTGTGTATCTTAGGAGGACACGCGAGTTTGAAGATAGCACCGCGTGCTTTGCGTCTCATGAGTTAAGGGAAAACAGTGTCAAATGCTGCCTGGAAACTAGGCAGCTGGCCTAGTAGGAACTTTTCAGGAAAGCCTTGGCCAAAATAAGAAGAGGGACAGTTGAGGATCTCTTGTTAAAGATCAACTTTCCCATGGAGTGAAAGAAAGGCAGAGCAGTGGGACAAAAGGCATGCATCTTAATCCTGACTGTCATTCATAAAACACCCTTTGTCTATTCAGAGCGATTTTAGTGCTTGGCTCTATGGGCCAAGCAGTAGAAAAGAACAAGAAGGAATTTTTATCAAATTACACTTTCAATGAACTGAGCTTTCCATGGAAGAATTCAAACCCACTTCATTCAGAACTTTTTTTTTTTTTAAAGCAAGGAATTGTTTTAAGTTAGAGATGGCCCCTAGGAAGTGATTTTGCTGAATGGCTCCAGAAAACATTTTTTTTTTTTTAAATTGGTGGTTTGTTAACTGAGTTGAAACCAGGGAGGAAGAAAAGAAAACAGGGTGTTTTTTGCATAAAGATCACTTGGCTGGCAAAAGCATATTTTCCCTTCAGCTCAATAAATATGCTAAACACATGCCTACTCCACAGGGTCATAAATCCTTGTGGGACCAGTCTCTGCCCTTCCCCTACAACAACAAATGACCAGAAGGGGAGGCAAGCCATTTGCATGCACCGAGTGATTCTCATTTCAAGCCTTCCCAAGATTAAAAAAAAAAAAAAAAAAAAAGAGGAATGCATATACTCATCCAAAGCTATTGATCCAGGTACTGGATAAAGATTCTAGGTGCTAAGAGAGGGTTCATGAAACAAGCAGGATTCCTCTGGAGACCTCACCCCTCCAGGCGTCAGCGGAGAAGTTATGATCAAATATTAATTAGCGGTGCCTCTGGCTGAGCTGTCAAAGCAGAGGGGAAATACAGCATCTTAGGCAAGGGCTGGATTGCGAATTGAGCACTGCCAAGATACAGACACACATCTGCTCTTTAATTACACAAAGATGTTCCAAGCAACCCTTTTTCCCACTCCTGGGATGCAGATGCTGTTTATTGTGCAACTGTATGTGGTCATGGAATTTCCAGAGCCACTTGAGTCTGCAAAGGAAGCCCATGACCAATGAGTCAGAACGCTAACTCATGCAAAGGATTATCTGGTAAAGTAAGAGGTGGTTGGGCACTGTCACGACTAGTTTGGATCATTGCAACACAGGTGGAAGATGACACTGGTTCTCTGCTCTCTCCTTGTCTTAGTCAGTTTTCTGTTCCTGTAACCAGTTGCTTGAGACTGGGAAATGTATAGCATTGATGTCTATTTGGATTATGGTTCTGGAGGCCAAGGGCATGGCATCAGCATCCACTAACGGCCTTCTTGCTGTGTCCTAACATGGCAGAGGACATCACATGGCAAAACTGAGCAACTGTCTCCATTCAAATCTTCCTTCATCTTCTTACTAAGCCACTAGTCAGTCCCATTATGGGACCTCACCCCAATGACCTCATCTAATCCTAATAAATTCCCAAAGGCCCCACCTTCAAATACTTTGCACATAGGAATTTGAAGGTTAGATTTTTGGCACATGAAATCTGGGACTACACATTCAAAACTGTACCACTCTCCCATGGTGGAACTCAACCTGCTCTCCTAAGCCACCAGTCCCTTTCCCACCAGAAACCTTTCTCATTGGCATCACCCAGTCATTCACCTGTGTTAATGCAGAAAAGCCAGAGGAAGGGGTGGTGACATCTCATTTAGTCCTCAGAAGAAGAATTCTATGGGCATCATTCACCCTTGGATATATTTCTGACCTCTTCTTAACAGTAATCCCACCTGTGAAATAAGAAGTTGAACTGCATCTGTGAGGTCTGTAGTCAGAGCCACTGGTTCTACACATCCAAGTGACAGCAGTCTCAGCATTAGGTGGGGAAAGAGCTTTATTTATTTATTTTTTTTTAAAGTGAGCTCATAGCCTTGGTTTTAAAATAATAGAAACTTCACTTTCAGATCTTGTGATTCAGTATGTTTACATGCAGCCTAAGAAATAAGCTAGATTTCTAGAGGCCAAGAATTTTCTAAGAACTTTTTGAGCCCTAAATGCTATTCTATCGACCTGAATGCATTAGTTCATCCTATGAATGCATTAGTTCATCCTATGAAACGGCTCCAGGAAGAATCAAGTTCTCTCTTGGTGTGGACGCCCCTCTTGGACCGTGCCTGGGGTCCTGGGAGGGCTGGGCTGGCTGCTTCACCATTTGTGTTTCCATTTTCTTGTGCTTTGCAGTGGAGACAACCTGGTCCTCGTGTGCTAGCTGTCACAAGGACAACCATTTGGTTGCTGGCACTGTAGTAGCAAGCCAGAAAACATTAAATAAAATCCATCCAAACAGTGGCTAAGGAAACAATCTGATTGCAGCTGGCCAGTTAAATCTGCCCACTTCCACCCTAAGCCCTGACTTGTCTTTTTTCTTCAGCCAGCATTGGACTAGAAGATAACACTGTGACGCCAGCTGTAGACGTTGGCAGGGTGAGCCCAGGTAAAGAAGACCACGTACCAACCAGGAGTGGTCCTGCAGTTCCGTGGCCGTCTCCTAGCCCGACACCTCGGGTGAGTATCCTGGCAAGAGAAGGATTTGCTCCAAAGACCTGCGATCACATGTAAGCATGGGAGGTATATTATGTTATTATAAAACCAGCGTGAGCCACCATGCAGAGGAACAATTTTGTGGCTGACAACAAAAGCGGTTTCCTGATTTCATCCGGTGAGCAGGCAGCTGGTGTGCTGATCTTAGGGGATGCCGGGGTCAAAGACCAGAACTTCACAAACTACTAAAGAACTGGATTTTAAAATTTCTTATCTGCAGCACGGATTTTAATACAATAAAAAGTCTTCTTCGTGTTGTGATGATGTGATTGCTCTAAGTTCCTAAATATGTATTCTGATTAGAGTGGTATCAAGCATGGACCACATTTATAAAAGCCACATGGAATCTAAACAGACATTTCCTCACCCAATGCATTGTTACTGACATATGGCTTAAGTGGCTGCTGTAGGCTATGATCTGTTATTTAATAGGTGCAAAATGAATGCCCAGGTGCTGGGAGGGAGGAAGGAGGTAGGTTAGCCACACCCTTGGGAGCCCTTTGGGGGTTCATAATTCCTTCATAATGAACACGTGCTCCTGCTTGCCTTATGTGCCCCTTCTCCCATTGCTTTGTCTATTTCAGCCCTATTGGCCGTTCTGCCCTTAACACACCAAGTTTGAGCCAACTTCAGCTTCCTTTTTCTCTGCCCAGAACACTCCCCATCTTGCCAGCCCCCAGGAGCTACTCTTCAGCCCTGGGGTTGACAAACTACCCCAAAGACTTGGCCCACCAACTATTTTTATGAACTTTTTCTGGGACCCAGCAATGGAGATTTGGTTGAAAAGTTTGCGGCAGCATTTGTACTATAAGGGCAGACTTGAATTAGCTACAGCCTGCAGAGCTGAAATAGTTACCTCTTTTGCCTTTAGTGAAAAAGTTTGTCCAGTCTAGGTGATATTTTCTTCACAGCATTTAAGGCCATTAAAAATTACCTTCTGAGCTGGGTCCAGTGGTACACAGCTGTAGTTCCAGAAACTTGGCAGGCTGAGGCAGGAGGATTGCTAGTTCAAGGCCACTGTGGGCAACTTGGTGAGACTGTATCTCAAAATATAAAATAGAAAGGGCTGTGAATGTAACTCAGTAGTTGAGCACCTTTTGGTTCAATCCCAGTACCTGAGTTCAATCCCTGCTACTGCGAAACAAAACAAAACGTTACCTCTGTGTTTACATGCTGTGTTTTTCTACCCTCCCGCCCAGCTCTTTCTGTCAGCTTCCAGAAGTTATTATTCATATTCCAAGAGCTTGAAATGATGCCAGGCCCATAGAAAATCCTCAGTGGATTTTTGTTTGTTTGTTTGTTTTGTGGCACTGGGGATCGAACTTGGAACCTCTCACCTGCCAGGGCGGTGCTTAAGCCACTGATCCAAACTCCTGGCCCTAGTTTTTGAGGCAGGGTCGCACTATGTAGCTCCGGCCGGCCTTGCTCACGTTGTAGCCCAAGCTGGCCTCGAACTCACAATGCACCGCCTACCTCAGCCTCCCAAGTGCTGGGATTAAAGGCATGTGCCACCATGCCTGGCTTAATAGTAGCATATTTTTAAAATTATTATTATGGCAAAAATCACAGAAGTAAAATTTGCCATCTTAACAATTTTGAAGTGTGCATTTCAGTTGTGTTACGTCTATTCACATTGTTAAACAGATCTTTGGAGTTTTTGTGTTGTAAAACTGAAATTTTGCACATATTAAATAATAGCTCCTCATTCTTCTCTTCCCATTGGTCCTGGTAACTTCTGTTCTGTTTTACCTTGTCAGTGGAATCTTACAGAAGTCATCCTTCTGTGATTGGCTTGTTTCACATATAATGGCCTCAAGGTACCGTGCTGGTGCCCGTGCCCCCCTTTCCTTGAGGCTGGATCCTATTCCACTGGAGGTGGGCACCACTTGCCATTTATCCGTGCAGCCATCCAAGTCCATTTGGGTTTCTCTTTCCACTTCAGGGCAATTATTCGTGAATCCAGCTGCTAGGAAGCATGCTCCTGTGTGTGCATGCAGATTCTTTTAGGCACCCTGCTTTGAATTCCTTGGGGTTTACATCCAGAAGTTGGATTGCCCAATCATAAAGCAGTTCTATTTTTATGATTTTGAAGGACTGGCATTCTGTCCATAGCGGCTACACCACTTTACATTCCCAGGAGCAGTGTGCAGGGGCTCCAGTTTCCCTCTCCAGCAACTGATGATTCCTCGGGTTTTTTCATAGTGGCCATTGTACTAGAAGTGAGGCGGTAGCTTGTTGTGGTTTTGATTTGCATTTCTCTGGTTAGTGACGCTGAGTGTCCTGTCACACGCTTCTTGGCCATTTGTATGTGTCATCTTTTTTTTTTTTTTCTTTGTCTTTTTGACACAGCATTTCACTATGCAGTTCAGACTGGCCTTGAACTCTTTGTAGCCCAGGCTGGCCTTGAACTCCTGGTGATCCTCCTGCCTCAACCTCCCAAGTGCTGGGATTATAGGCTGTGTGCCATCTTTAGGGAGATGTCATTTCAAGTGCTTTGCCCAGTTCATCATTGAGCTATTTGAGTTTTTGGTTGCAGGAGTTCTTTATATACATACCAGGTACCTGATTCCAAATATCTTCTCCCATCCTGTAGGTGGCCTTTCTGGTCTATCGGTTGTGTCCTTTGATGTACACAACCCTTTAAGTTTGATATGGTCCCATTTATTTTTGCTTTTGTCACATGTGCTCACTATCTTATTTGTTAAATCTTACCTTGGCATGAAATTTGGCGTCGACAGAATCAACAGAACCAATTCTTTAGAATCTTCAGAGTGCTTTATATCTTTCAGCATGCTGATGAGTAGACTAACAGCTAGCAGCCTTCAGGATGGATTCTGAAAAACACAGCTGGATCTGAAGAGGGTCCTGACTTCCCTCCACACAGCCCTACCTCTAGGGAGAGGAGAGGCGGTCGAGGTGCTTAGGGTGAAATTTAAGTTCATCACCATTAGCCAGTGATTTAATCAGTCATGCACATGTAATGATGTCCCCCTAAAAACCCGGAAGGACAGGGTTCAGAGAGCTTCCAGGTAGCTGAACTCATGAAGATTCCTGGAGGTTTGTGCGCTCAGAGAGGGTGCGGAAGCTCTGCACCTCTTTCCCACGACCTCGGCCCGTGCCTTGCTTAACCTGCATCTTGGTCATGTCCTCTGTAACAAACCAGTGAGCATTAAAAAACCAGAACCACCCCCAAGTCTGCTCTGAAATGGATCACTGTGAGTTGGGGCGCACTATCAGATCTCTCTAAGCCTCGTTCCTGCAGGGGGACGAGCAATTGGATCGACTTCATGGGGCTGTCGCCAAGTGAGCACTCAGCAGGGCCAGCTGCCGCGCTCCTGGAGGGAGGCCTGCAAAGCTGGATACTTTTACCTGCCAAAGAAATGTTAGAGGGGAAAGATGTTTTCACGTTCATCAGAGAGAAGGGCTGAAAACCTTCTGAGCTAGTGTTTCCGAAAGTTGCAGGAAGTCAGCAAACCAAAAGCCTGAAATTCATTTCTAGGGTTGACCTCAGTTCATTCCCCTCCCCACTCTTGTTGTGTCTTTTCTTTGGTTTTCTTGTTATATATTTATGCTACTTTGAATCTGTTATTAAGTCACAGGGTAAACTTCAAAACCCTAGACTTTATTTTCTCTCTAACCTCACTGACATCTCTAATAGGTGCCACCAAGTGGAGAACATACAACACGTATTGGTTTCGAGGATGTGTCAACCCCAGGAAGCACAACCCACAGTCACCAAAAAAACCAGACAGCCACAACTTCACCTATCATGACCAGTACCTCAGCAGGTAAAAAGCCCAGTCACCCCAATAAGGGTTGATCAATTTTGCAAAATCTATGTATTCCCAAAGTCCATGAACAAATCTAATTATCAATAGAGAATGCAGTGGAATGCAAGAGTGAATTCTGAACCATATGGTGGGTGGGTTCAAAGTTTGATTTTTGAATTGCTAAATCAAACCCAATTTTGGGGGACTGCTGGAAATAATCTCTGCTTGCTTGGTACCGAGTGATAATGTTACACTTACCTACAAAGGTAAATAGCTGCTGACGTTGTTTTGCTGGCCCTCCATTAAGAACTGTGTGTTGATACCCACAGCATGAAACTCAGCTGACATACGAAAGTCTCAATAGACTCTGTACTAATATTTACCATCTTACATTAAGTTCATGGGACAAGATTCTAAACCATACTTAACCTGGATTTGGGGTTGTATTTGTGATCTAGCTTTAGCACCTGCACTGAGCAAAGAACCGAGAAGAGAAATTGTCAATAGCAAGAAGAGAATGATCAATATAAGTGATCGTTGTAATGCATTTCAAAATTTTAGAGAATGACTCGCTTGTAGCATGAGTTGACAGCTAATTAGCAACGGAAAATAAATTCTTCTGTGTTAAGTATTTTTTTCTCTGATACCAAAACTCCTCATTATACTCCCTCAAAACAATTTTCGGTTACCTGGAAAGTACTCAGTACTCTCTATTCTTGTTCCCGGACCCACATGTTACAAAAAGCATGATTTAGGACACATTCCTACTTCACATTTCACTATGCCAAGACCTTGCACATACGAGTTCAAGTGGCATTACAGCTGGGCCTCAGTTACTTGGTTACACTGGAGGCTGAGGGAGTAACCTAAATTCAAGATCAGCCTGGGCCACTTAGCAAGACCCCATCTCAAAATAAAAAATGAAAAGGGACAGGAATGTTGCTCAGTGTTAGAGTGCTTGCCTAACAAGGCTCTGGGTTCAATGCCTAACACTTAAAAATAAAAAGGCATTACAAGCACTTTATTTTTAAGGGAGTAATTTTTTTTAGGGCAGCAGATGTCCACTTTTCCCTTGAAACGCTGTAGTATGATGATCACATGCATGACGCATTCTCATAATCACAGTCAGTATCATAAGGAGGGAGCGTGCCTTACAAGACTAATAAGCTCTGAGTCACTGACAGATCCTCTGCAAATGTACTTAATTTTCAGTAATGCATTTTGTAACTGATGGTGTCTTTGATAGTGACAGTGACGTATTTTGAGCCCAGAATCAGCAGCCACCAAGTCAAGACATGATAAATGATTGACCTATCTCTGCTGGTCATTGACTTCCAAGAATGACATGTTAAGAGTCAATTTGATGCCATTGTTGCTCTAGGAAGGTCCAAACCCAACATTCCCCCCACTGCTTTCTGTGGTGGGGTTCTACCGTCCAGTTGTGCTCCGTATAAGTACTCCACAGTCATGGATTAGATCAACACAGAGAGAACTGGAATCTGGGCCTCCACCCTGGGACCATTTGGAAAAGGCACCTTTCTTAGGGAGAGTCTTGGTACAAAGGAATATTTTGTAAGATGGTTGCCTGGTGTATTGGGAAAAACCAACCCCAAACTCAATCTCAGACTGTCTCTCCTACTTACAGCACAGGTCACTTCTGATGTGAGATATATAAGGGAGTCCCCCCACCCCAACATCAAGTTGTATGCAGTTTTTCAGTGGGCACCACCTGGGTATCCTCTAATCCCACTGGATTCCTACTCTACCTGGGGCTGGTATCAGATCCCATAGTCCAGGGCTCAGTGTCCAAACCTTCAGGTGCCAACTGTGAACCCCGGGTGGTTCTGTCTGTACTTCTGACCAACCAACCACAAATCAGGGTTCCCACACCACCTTTTTGGGTTCAGTTAATCTGCAGAGTGGTTCAAAGAGCTCAGGGCAACACATTTGCCCATTTATTACAAAGACTGTTACAATGATACCAATGAAGAGATGGATAGGGTAGGGTATAAGGGAAGAGGTGTAGTTTCCACATTCCTCCAGGAGCCGTCCTGGGTCCAGCCATAGGGAGCTCCCTGAACCCTGTGCCTTTGGGTTTTTATAGGGACTTCATTACACAGGCCAAATTAAAACATGGACAACTGTATTGTAATACGACAGGACAAAAGCATGTAATTTATGCAGATACACTGACTAGGAGAAGCCAACAGGGCCTGTCTACTCAAATTCTTCTTGGCTCTTCTGTGCAGTGATCCTTCCCCCGGGCATGGGTTAGGGCCCCGCTGGAGTGAGGAGAGTCGTATGCCTGGGATGGGGCGAGGGGAGGGCAGAGAATTTCTTAATGACCACCTTGGCAAAAGAAAGGCAGGGAAAGATTAGAGTTTCTGTGAACCACCTTGGAGAAAAAAAATTCTAGTTTCAATTGCCTGCCTTGGAGAGGGAGTTATGAGCTAGAAACTATGGAAGAAAAAAAAACCACGAATATCACAGCCAGTTTTATTTTTAATTAGGAAAGGTGTTGAATATCTAAGGATATTTTGCAAACTGTGAACTAAGATTCTCTCCAGTTTCTCATTAAATCAAGGTATCTTGGTTTCTCCATCTGTCAACTAGCAAAACAACCACTATTGAATGGAGTTAAGGACTCAGCCTACTAAGAGGTTGATGAAAGAAACGAAAACCACTTCTACTTCAAATCAGGAATTGTGTAGAGTTACCTAAAAGAAAGTCACAATAGAGAATAGTCACATTGCAACCATTGACTGCAGACAGAAATCCTAAAGTGCGTATGTATAAACACCGCGGGTGTATCCTCTTACCAGAATTAGCGGAGCATACGGCTGCCCTGTGAAATCTGGATTTGGGTATCAACAAAGCAGGGAATATACAACATGACGTGAATCGCAGCTCTGCTACTTCTTTCCCACCTAGAGTATTGCTTTCAAAGTGAAAAACAGGGAGAAACAGGCCTCATCGCCATTTGTGAGCTTTTCATGATCTTGGTTTTGGACTAAGATTACATGGCTCTGGATTCTTTTGCTACCATAGTTTTGGACACTTTCTGACCATGTATTTCACATCTCTCTGGCATAGTGTACAAAAAATACTATGAATGCATAGATGTGTTTGTAAATTTAATAATAGTTATGAAGACCGTATCCTGTCAAGGCTTGCGTAACCAACCCCTGCCCAGCTTATTTAAGAACTTGTCCTCTTTGCATATGTTTCACTATTTTCCATTCAGAGTAAATTCTTCCTTTGCCTATTGTTATATTATTAAATTTATTAAATGCTAATAATTATTAAGTATATTAAATTCTGATAATTCTGTATTATCTCTTCACAGTGAATGTGACTAAATCAACACAGATAGCAATTCATAAAGGTAGGCAAGGTTTTGGTATTAATGTATTCCTATGGGAGTTGAAAAGAAAATCTTTGTACCTAATCTTTGAGATAAGTTATATTCTTTCCTTGGTGTCTCCCAGTCTCGATATGTCTCTGTCCCTCTTTGTCTCTCTCTCTCTCTCTCTCTCTCTCTCTCTCTCTCTCGCTCACTCTCACTCTCTCTCTCTCTCCCTGTCTATCTCTCTGTCTCTCTCTCTCTTTCCTCCTGCCTTCTGAAAGGGAATTCCCAAACTGGGCGTGGTGGTGCACACCTTTAATCCCAGCACTCCGGAGGCTGAGGTAGGAGGAGCGTTGTGAGTTTGAGGCCAGTTTGGGCTACAATGTGAGTACAAGGCCGCCAGCCTGAGCTACATAGTGCGACCCTGTCTCAAAAAACTAGGGCCGGGAGTTTGGCTCAGTGGCTTAAGCACCTGCCTAGCAGGCGTGAGGCTGTGAGTTCGACCCTGGTGCCACAAAAAAAAAAAAAGAAAGAAAGAAAAGGAAATTCCCTGTATTTGAATAGAAGCAGGGCTGGGGGGCTGTAGCTCGGTGGTAGAGCATTTGCCTAGCATGCGCAAGACCCTGTCCTCATGCCTCAGCACTACAAAAATAATATAAATATACAATAAAATAAAATACTAGCCAGTGCTTCTCCACTTGTGAGCTACATTCCAATGGATATGACATATTTGCTATGTGCAGCAGGCAGTGCTATTGTTTTGGTGACATATGCTATGTGTTTCCTAACTAAGTCTTGATGTTTTCATTCCTTCCCATTTAGATGCTTTGTCAGCAGCGACCCTGGCTGGAATTGTCATTGGGGTCTTACTCGCCTTTGGCTTCCTTGGTTGCGTCCTGTTTCTATTTGTACGGAAAATATCCAAATGATTCTTGTAAGTAAATACACCTACATAATCAGGTGTGGTGGCACACATTTATAATGCTAGTACTCTGGAAGGCTGAGGCAGGAAGATTGCAAGGTTAAACCCAGTATGGGCAATTTAGCAAGACCCTGTCATGAAATTTAAAAATTTTAAAGACTAAGAATGTAACTCAGTGCAAAGGTCCTAGGTTCAATCCCCAGTATAAATGAAAAAAGAAAAAGAAAAAAAACCTACGTGCTGCATGAATGAAGGCAGTCATGCCCCAAACTCAAAACTGTTTTTTTTAAAATAACTTTATTGGTATAACTTAGATATCCATTATGATCATATTCATTATAGGTAATTCATGCCTGTCTATGATATGTCTTTATTCCTCTTTTTCCCCCCTTTCTCCTCCCCTCCCTTCAACCCCTCTTTCCCTCCTTATTTACAAAGCTCTGTTTCCATTTTATCCTTCTTTTCTCCCTTTTTTCTTTTCCCTTTCTTCCTTTCCCTCTCTCCCCTCCCTAGTTCCCTTTTCCTTTTGACCAATTTCTTCCTATTTCACAGTTTCTATTATACATTTTGATTCTTATTTACACTTACAATTTCTCACACCAGAGAGACAATTTGATATTTACACGTGTGTGTTCAATTTATTTCACTTCAGGGTATGGTCTCAAGGTCCATTCATTTAGCTATAAAGGTCTCAAGTTTATCTTTCTTTATGGCTGAGTAGTACCCCATTGCATAAAACCCGAACTCAAAACTTTGAACTAGTAGAAGCTTTCATACAAAGTTCATGATCTACAGCCTGTTGCCTCCAGAAATACTACATCCAAAGTTTCCCCACAAGAACTGATGATTATTTAGACCTTATAAATCCCCCCTCCTCAAATAAATAAATAAATGCCAAAGATAACTTTTAAGCTGACTTCTATTGAGATCTGACAAAATCTGATATCCTTTCTTGATTCTCCAACTAACCAAATGTGAAAGAAAACCCGAACAAGTTTTAACTTGATACCTAATTCCCCAACCTCCGGCTATCAGAAGTGAGTTGATTCTGGAGAAGCCCCTGTCCCAGAGCCAGCCCTCCTTTCTGGAGAGGAATGAATTCCCTGGTGATGGAGGAATCTTTCTCCTCAGCTCCCTCCTTCCCCCTCCGCCCTGCACGCTCCAGGCACATGACTGTTACATACGTGCTCCCGCCCTCACGGATGAATGAGGAAAAGGAATAAAAGAATATGTTCTCCTTAGTAAAATTCCTTATGAATTCAGAATACTCAAATTCAAACCAGGTGTGGTGGTGCACGCCCTTAATCCCAGCACTCGGCGGCTGAGACAGGAGTATTATTGTGAGTTCGAGACCAGCCTGGACTACAAAGTGAGTTCAAGGCCAGCCTGAACTGCATAGTGAGACCCTGTCTCAAATAATAGGGCCAGGGATTTAGCTCAGTGGCTTAAGCCTGGCAGGCCCTGTGAGTTTGATCCCCAGTACAAAAAAAAAAAAAAAATTTAAATTCACATTCAGAGGAAAACATTTCCTTACGATGGAGAGGAAGGGGAAGTACAGATGATACACAACCAGGGAATCCAGGGACATGTCTGAGACACAGCTGCAGACAGATGATGTTTAGAAATGCCCAGAAATCTAACTTTGGCTATTGAGGACTAGGGACAGAGGAAGCATGTGCGATGGGGGTGGGGGAGAAAGGCGAAAAGCTCTGGAACCAGAAGACTTAAAGGACAGTGGAGACCGCGACTCACGCGGTTACTTTTCACAATGCCAGCAAAAGAAGTAGTAGTCCCCTTTCTTTGTTTTCACAGGTCCTAGGAATTGGAGGATTGTGCCCTCTGCCGATGTGTTTGGAAAGAGAGTTTGTGTCTCCTCCTAGTTCCTGTCCCCAAGCTTGTGGGAGAAGATGACCCGTGGACCACTCACGCGCCCACTCAAAGCTCCATGGCGATTATCCCACTTGCCAAAAGCAGCCCAAGGAAAGATAATTCACACGACTTGACTCCTCCAAGCGTCTGCCTTTTGAAGAAATTTTTAAAATGCACATTTTATAGACAATGATTTAAACACAAAGCACATGGAAAAGGAGACAAAAGTATAAACTGATTTGTCACCAAGACAATAGCGTTCAGTCAGTCTTAGTGACTGTGCTCGTGCCTTACACATGCCTTCGTTCTGTTTTTGTTCAAATGCAGTGGAATCTGGAAATGTTTATATCTGCGGAGACCTTGGTCCCGAGCCCCGCCAGACGTTTTGCAATTGCCGATCTTTTGAAATATACACATCCCAGTCTAGTTTGGTCTGGTGCTTAAGACCTGATTGGGTATGAACAAGCTGGGATAATATATGATAAGCAACTGCTTTTAGGGGAGTCCAGATAACTTTAATATGTTTTAGGTCACAAACAGGAAATCTGTCCTTTGAGGAAGGTACTTTGTTTCTGGCAAAATGGTTGCTAAGCAACCTCGAGGCCAGTGATGACCGAATGACTCAAACGATGTGTTCCACCAGGTGCGGTGGTACACGCCTGTAACCCCAGCACTGGAGAGGCTGAGGCAGGAGGATCGTTGCAAGTTTGAGGCCAGCCTGAACTGCATAGTAAGACCAAACAAAAACAAAAAACAAACAAAAAATGTGTTCCTACCTGCCCTTTCTACTTTCCTAAAGTATTAGCAATCAAAGTAAAGGGGTAGCTCTTCTCACTCCCCTGAGACACAAATCCATCAGGTTGACTGTTTGTCCTGGCGTGTGGTGATCGCGGCCCCACATGCCCAGGAAGTTGCTGGATACCCCATGGTACTAGAAAGTCAGCTGTTCTAGAAGCCAAGAACCAAGCTTGATCCCCAGGGCAAAAGAAACCCTGTCTCTGTGTGCCTTGGATGGGGAAACTGCCTCCAAGGAAAGACAAGCAGAACAAAAATCTTGCACAATTTTTATTTTTTTAAAAGCAACTGAATTTACAAATAAAAGGCGTTCTCCATGTTTATGACATCCTGAATCTTTCACTGGAATCATGTTGAAAAAGTCAAAATAAAGGCGAGCAAGGGACCTGGTCAGTCCCAGTACAATGTAACATGGTGCTTCTCTTCCCGCAGACACTGGCTTCTTTTTCCTACACAAAACCTTTTTTTATGTAGACCAGATGTGCTGTCATGATTGTGGTTGTGCAATCCTGATATCCTCTAAACTCAAGAGTTCATAAAACAGGAAAAAGTAAACGATCCATCAGAAGCGCAGCCCATCCTCCCTGCTTTCCTTTTTTTTTTTTTTTGGCAGTACTTTGTGGATGTTATTTTAAACAGTGCATCCGTGGGTTCTCCACATCCAGCTGGCCCACCAGGTTCCATACTTGAATTAGCTGAGCAAGAGAAGTGAGTTAAAGGGGCCATGTGAGTTTCAATAGTTTTTCCTTTCATCAAGCAGATAACTTGCCCGGGAGTTAGGAATCAGGGTCCATTGCTTTTCTATGCTTTCTTTGCACCTCTCACTGTGAAAAGTAAAGAGTCCCAGCCTGAACTGTACCCTGGACTCAGAGCCTGCTGGGGCAGGGTCCTGGGTTTCTTGGCTACACCTGTATTGGTTCTCAATGCCGTGTAGACAAATTTTCAAATAAAACAGGTGATTGTGTACAAGAATGGGTTTGGATGTTTGGCTGGTGATCTTTGCCAAGCCTGGGTCACATTCGAGAACATCTCCAGGTGACCTCTGCCTGTTGGTGAATTATACGTGGCCACAGGAAGTACATCCATAGGAAGGAAATGCGGCTCTCCCTGCCAAGGAAAATAGGCTGGGAAATGAGTGGTACCTAGGGACATTTATTTTGCCCTCCCTGGTCCCAAAGGGTTAGCAAGTTTTGCTTGCACTACAGAGAGAAGCCAAGTGTGGGAGCAGTTTCACCTTACTACTTTACTAACTTAGGGGGCCGAGGGCTTTAGCTATTCAAGGAGGGAAGAGACTCTGGGAGGGACCCCAACTGTCCACAGGCCTGGGCAGCAGCATCTCCCTCCAGAAACCTGTTGCAAGGATGTCTTGACTCTTCTTGCCCATCTGCCCCTGCCTGGCTAGAGAAACGAGGACCCTGGGGGCTGCTATCTGCTCCTCCCCACCCCCACAGCTGCATGAGGGCTTCCGTTGTCACGGTCTGGGTTCCCTTAGGCAACACTGACCCCACTTGCAAACGTTAGGTGCTGAGAGCAGTTACCATCTTTCCTCCTCTGAATGCACTATCCTAAGTTGGAAATGCCTGCGTGTTCAGGTTTTACACTGGTGTTCAGGGTTGAGATATTTACAAGAGTTTCCCAGTTGAGCAACTCTAATCCAAAAATCCCAAACACTCATAATCCAAAATTGAGCATTGTGCCAGCTCTCAAAGAGTTTTGAACTTTAGAAGAGAATTTTCAGATTTCAAGATTTTAGACTAGGGATGCTTAGCCTTACGCAAGGTTTTGTTAGAGCAGCAACAGTTCTTATCCTTCTTAAGAACTTCCTTGACATTGATCAGAAAACTGAGCATGCCTACCTAGTCCCCCGGCAGGGAGGGAAGGGGTCCTCTGCTATACCAAGTACGGATTTCCCTTCTAATCAACACCAGCCCTGGAAATGACAGAACTGACAGCTGCCAAGGGTAATTCCAAATACAAGGAGACAAAAGTCCAGGCCTTGTTCGGGGACATCTGGGGGGCAGGCAGCACTGAGACTATTTGCGCTCTATTAAAGCCTTTTTAACCTCTGTCTTCTTTCAGCCAGAGAACGAATTGAAAACCAGAGCTTAGTTCTGCTTGATGCATCCCTTCCACAGATCAGCTCTAAAGGACAAGGAAAGAAGCAACTTCATCCCTTGCTGACCCCATCTTTATTTTAGTTCAGATTTATCTAGTCTTCAGGGCAAGTTGATGTTTGTAACAAATCCATGCATGGGGAATGATACTTTTTTTTTTTTTTTTTTTTTTTTTTGTGAGACAGGATCTCCCTAGGCTGGCCGTGAACTCACTAGGTAACCCAGGCTCAAACTTGTGGCAATCCTCCTGCCTCAGCCTCCCGAGTGCTGGGATTACAGGCATGTACCACCACACCTGGCCATGATACATGTTTTGCTGTTAAAACTTTCTGTTTTATTAACTAGACATCCAGTGAAAAATGGGGGAAGAATTTCCCTGAAATGTAGCTAAATCTTAACACAATGCTAGAAATATAGTCATGCACCTGTGGCCTGTATTAGGGGGCTAGGCTCCTGAAATACTGTTTCTCTTTGTCCTTACTGAAGCTTAAAATCAGGTTAGACAGCCGGGCACAGTGACACACACCTGTAATCCCAGCACTCTGAGGCTGAAGCAGGAGAATCACTATGACTTCAAGGCCAGCCTGGGCTACATAGTGAGACTGTCTCATAAAAATTTAAAAAATTAAAAATTATGTTGCAATGCATAGCAGATCCTCAGTTTTTAAACTGATAAATGTAAACAACCTGACTGTGGTTGCAGGTCAGCAAGGCAGAATGAATTGAAAATCTTGTAGCTGGAGAATGAAGAATGCCCCAGTGGTGTGAAGAATGTCATTTGTTTTGGCCCACGGCCCCAGGTGACGTGTATATGCCTGCTACAGGTGACGTTGCCAGCCTGAGCTCCCTGGACGTTGTACTCAGCACCTCTGCTCTCTCTGCGATCATTTCAGTAGACACCAAGGCAAAGAAAGCACTGCATGTTCTATTTCTGCAGCCCAGGGCTCCAGCCCATAGCACAGGCAATCCTGTGCATGGTCCTAAGACGAGCTGCTCTTTGCGTTTCTTTCTCTACCTCTTTCACTGTTACTCTTCTCTTCTCATGGGTGCAAATCTCGGAGGAAAGAATCACATGCCAGTCTCGGGAAAGCCGGCAAATGTTTCCAGGGTCATGGCGACAATCTGGATGCTCCCGAAATAATAAAACGGTCTGAAATATGTGCTTAAATAACCCAAACCATCTACAGTGCCATGTGTGGCCCCGGGCAGGTGTAGGAAGGTTCTACCAGAAGGGAAAGGTTGCACCCCACCTTGGCTCTCCACCCACACATTCTTCGGTGGAGCTCCTGCAGGTCACGCCGAACCCATGGGTGGCACAGGCCTGGCTGGAAGGGGCCGTTTGTTTAGCACGATCCAGAAGCAAACAGTACTCACTTGGGTGGGTGACATGTTTGAGGCTGCCAATGGGTTCTCTTCATTTCCTCATCCATCCATGCAGCAAGCATTTAGTGTCAGGCCTGTCCTGAGCACCAAGGAGAGCCACACATTTTAGTGGGGGCCAGACTGTATGCAAAACAGTCATGGAGTATGTGGACCAGTAGAGGAAGGTAACTTCAAAGGGAAAGTCAGCAGGGTAAGGAAGAGCGGGACTAAGAGGAGCGGTAGCATTGAGTTATAAGTACGTTCATTTTTTGTTTGTGTGCTGGGAATTGAACCCAGGGCTTCAACATACCAGGCAGGTACTCTACTGCTAACCTGTATGCATAGCCTTTTTTAATTTTTGTTTTGAGACAGCCTCACTAAGTCGCCCAGGCTACTATTGATCTTGTGATCCTCCTGCCTGAGCCTCCAAAGTAGCTGAGATCACAGGTGTGCACCACCGTATTTGGCTTGAGCAATGTTCTTGACAGGTGAGACAATAAACCAAATGAGTCTGTGGACAACATTCCTGGCAAAGGGCGCATCAAAGACCCATGGCAGGAGAAGCACTGGTAGGTTTTAAGGAGGGCTCAGAAGGCTGGAGCTGAGTGAGCACCAGGAAAGCTGGTGGAAGATGAGGTTGGAGAGATGGGGGCAGTGGGAAGGTGTTGAGGAGAGGAATCCATGATCTGACTTTTCAAGAAAATCAGCCTCGGCCCAGCTACCTGGGAGGCTGGACAAGAGGAGCATTTGAGTCCCAGGAGTTCAAGGGCAACCTGGGCAACATATGAAAACATGACTCTTCTGGTTAGGAACTGGGCAATTAAAAGGCCTGTGTGATTATCCAGTGAGATGAGAGAGGTTTAGACCAGGATGACAGCAGTGGATGGGAGAGAGGTGATCTGATTCTGGTGATATTTTTTAAAAATAGAAGTATCTGATGGATTGGATGTGGGATACGAGGAAGGCAGAGAAGACAAGATGGTGCCAAGGACCCTGACCAGAGCACCAAGGAGAATGGAGTCTCCATCAGTCACTAGAAGGCTGTGGATGCTGCAGCTTGCAGAGGGAAAAGCAGGGGTTTGCACAGCGCAAGCAGAACCAGGGATGTCTGCAGAGACGTCTTGCCAGGTGGAGGGAGGAAGCAGGCGGCTGGGCATGTGAGTCTGGAACCTAAGTTAGAGACCTGCCTGGAGGCATAATTCGTTTTCAGAACCTGACCACCATGATACGGATGAGCCTACAGGCACATGAGCATAAAGGGACAAATCGATGTCCTCGATCTCTTGTGTTATTTAAGAGTCAGAAGCCGCGAGTGGTGGCACACTCCTGTAATTCCAGCACTCGGGAGGCCAAAGCAGGAGGATTGTTGCATGTTCAAGACCAGCCTGGGTCACAAAGTGAGTTCAAGGCCAGCTCAAACTGCATAGTGAGACCCTGTGTCAAAAAAAAAGAAAAAAGAAAAAAGAAAGAGAAAAAAAAGGAACCAGAGATCTACAGAGAGATCACCAAAGAGTCCATTAACTGTGACACAAATGAAATACATCTCCAGATTACCTTTTCCTTTCCTTCACTCCTGAACTCTGAGAACCTCCTGACTAATAACCCAGCCACCTGAGCAGCTTAATGCCAGGATGAGAGTGCCTTTGAAAGTGGACATGGACATACCCAACACTGCAACCAGACAGCATTTGTTGAAAATTGTAAATCTGGGGTTTGGGGTAGAATTTTGTATCTGGGCAGACCAGATCTTGAATGATGAGCACATTGAGTTACCCTTGTCATGTTGGGATCCAACTCTCCCCACCAGCAGCCCTTATATCATCAATCTCAAACTGAAATGGTGCCTACGTGGCTTCTCATTTGAGCTTCTAACTTTTCACTGAGTCGCTCCAACCAAGGGGCCAAATGACCTCCCATTGTCATTTCCAATGGCCTCTTCTTGGTCTTGTCCACATCGATCATCTTCAGCAATCAGCCCTCCTTGCCTGGGTCAAGTGCATGCTATGTTTCTATATTGGCTGCGCTCTCTGGCTTGCTGCCTACTGCTACACTAGCTCTTGTCTTTGATTCTTTCTCTTCCTTGGCCAGCATACAGAAGTCTCACTCTCCACTTCTCCATAGTCTCTCCCGTGGTGAGCTCACCTGCTTTCACAGCTCCAAGGAGCATAAGTTCCAGACATACAAGAGTCCCCTTGGTTCCCTGCTTTATCCTCGATCAAAATCCCATTATTATTGCAAATTAATTGTTCATGTCCCCCTTCCAATCTGATCTGCATTCCTCCAGTAGGATCTTCCTAAAACATTTTTTTTATACTTGTCACTACCACATTATAAAAATACTCCAACAGCTTCCTACAAAATAACTTCATGGTCAATGCTATACTCCATCATAATAGGCATCTATTTATATATGAACAGCCAGTGTATGAGAGTGGAAAGGGCCTGATTCTAGACCCAGGTTATCACAGCTTTGGTCCAAGCTCTCCTACTCACAGACTTTGGTCTTTGTTTCTATTTTGAGACAGGGTCTCACTATATAGCCCAGGCTGGCTTCAAATTCACAATTCTCCTGCTTCAGCCTCCTAAGGGCTGGGATTACAGGCATGTACCACCATACCCAGCTTGTCATTAAACTCTTGATTGATAGGAACAAGGACCCGGGAAAGCAACTTTATATAATGCTATGTGTCACATGGCTATATGAAGATGAAAACAAATCCTATGAGAACTCAAGCAGCTGCACAGCTCAGTCTCAAAGGAAATGAGAGTTTTCCAAAGTGTTAGATTCTGGATTATCTGGACATCTACATCGCTTCTCTGGACAGTTTCCATTTGTCCCACTGAGTGCCTTCTTCATCCTTCCTCACCCGACTCTGTGACCCAGAAAGCCAACCCGAATGGATCATGCCAACCAAACTTCCTTGTTCTCTTGGTTCTGGTTGGGTTTGGCCAATGCGGGGCACTGAGAGGTGATCCAAGGGCATCAGAGAGATAGCCTGGGTTTCTATCACCCCAGATTCTTTCCTACAAGGCCACGTGTTGCCTGTGGCTGTTTATCTCTACCCAAACCTCCGGCTCTTGTGGAGTGACTTTTTGGCAGGATTCACCTTTGCGTCCCACAAGATTCCAGTAACCAAATCCCTTACTTCTATCTTTGGGTCTATGGGTCCTAATGACTTCTCACAGTTGTTATTTCTCAGGTGCTTCACCATCCCTTGTTAGTTCCTTTAACCCTAATACCTTCAGCCAACCCTTTTCCATCACTCTTTTAAGGTAACAGGCACTTCCTGCTGGAACCCTGAATGACACACCAACATGGGTGTTTGTCGAAGTCCAGTATTAGGGTGATTTAGCTCTTCATTTTTCCTTCTTCAGTGGTTCCTGTCTTTACCAACCAGTGGACATGTTCTCTACTCTGAGCATCTGTTCTCTGCTTCCTGGCTTCTGATTATTTATAATATCCACTAACTCACAATTTAAACAGCACGTGCACCAGTAGGGCCCCCACCTTGGCTCAGTGGCCTCTCTTTATGTTCTCTCAGCTTTAGGCATTGTTATCAGCAGACAGATTCACTCTATATTTCCGAGACTTCTGGTATCTAAAAGAGTTGTGTCTACTTATCTATTCACCATGGTCTTTATTGTTGAGAGCCTCCTGTGCTACGCCAAAGGTCACCAAATACTATGGGTACCCACTCCCCTAAGTCGTTACCCATTCCTTGGTGGCAGGATGTGTTAGTTAGTTTTCTCATTGCTGGGCCAAAATACCACAACTCTCAAGGTGGAGAAGTTTATTTTGGCTCATGGTTCTCAGGGGGTTCAGTCAATGATTGGTTGGTTCCAAGGCAGTAACAGCATGGTGGAAGAGTATAGCAGAGGAAAGCTGCTCATCCCATGACAGCCAGGAAGCAGAGAAAGAAGGGAGGATCCAAGGAGGGAGATGAACCCTCCAAAGGCACATCCCCATTATCAGCCTTCTTCCAACCAGGCCCCAGGTCCTAACAGCACATTCAACTATCAACTCATTCATGGATCCATCACTGATGAATATAGTGTCTCTGTGATTCAGTCACCTTCCAAACACCCTACCTATCAACGCAGGACACTTTTGGAATGGTTGTTGAAGGAAGAACACCTGAAAATGTTTGGAAAACAATACCTACAACACAGTTGTTATCCACTTGAAAGCAAATAGTGACTCTTTAGTGCCTGCCTACAGTTGCAGCAACTGCTAATAATTAGCAGGAGTTACGCCAACGGAATTTTGACTTAGTATTACAGTCTCATTTACTCTAACACCCCTGTGAACTAGGCAGGGCAGAAATTATCCCCACTTTACAGATGAAGAAATTAAGGTACAAACATTTGCCTAAAACTACAAGAGTTATACAACCCTCAGAACACAACTAGAATGCAAGTGTCTTGACTTATCCCTGGTCCTGTTTCCTTCAGTGGGCACCACATCTTTAAATCAATGGTAGTTTTTTTTTTTTATTTTTTTTAGTTTCACTATGTAGTCCAGGTTGTTCTCAAATTCAGGGTGATCCTCCTGCCTCAGCCTTCCTGAGTGCTGGGATTACAAGCATGCACCACCATGCCTGGCTAATGGTAGTGCATTTGGAAGACATACTTTCTTTAGTCAATGGAAAATAGGAAATCTATTTTTTCAGTTATGAAAAAAATTTATTAGTGCATATTAATAATGCAGAACAATGGGTTTCACTGTAGCATTTTTATACATGCATATGATATACTTCGATGGTATTTATCCTGCCTCAAACCCTCCCTTCCCTGCTCTTCCATCTCTTTTGTCGTCTCTAATATCCCCTTCTAGTTTCATGTCACCCCGATTCCATGAGTGAAAATATGTAGTATTTGTCTTCTGAGTCCAGCTTACTTCACTAACATGATGATCTCCAGTTCCATCCATTTTCCTGCAAATGACTTTGGTTTTCTTTATGGTGGAAAAATACCATATTGTGTATATATTCCATATTTCATTGATCCATTCATGCATTGACAGACACCTAGGCTGATACTCGGCTATTGTGAGTTGTGTTGCAATAATTGGCAACATAGAGGAAAATAAGAGTAACAGCAGTGCTCCCTATAGCCAGCAAACAACTTGAGCAAATTCTCACATTTCTTCCTACTTTCCATATAATTCTCCTTGAGAAATAAAGATGTGCATATTTTGTTTCTGCAGTGCCCTTCTGACACCAGCCTGCTCCTTCTGGGGGGCCATTCTCCCAAATTGGATACATTTCATCTTGAAACATGTACGTTTCTCTACAGTTCTTATTTCACATGCGCGCATCCATAATCAAGATATAGAACTGTTCTGTACGCCTGCAACTTTTATATATGTGATATCACTTTCCACAACCTGCTTTCTCCATCCACATTCTGCTTCTGAACCGTACCTGGCTGAGGCCCAGGAGTGTGTGACGTAGTGAGGTAGTTTCATTAGAGCACTGGGCCGTGACTATACCACCGTTTACTAACGCTTTCCCCTGTCAATGGATATTTAGAATGTTCTCAAGTGTCTTTTTGTTTTGTTTGGTCTTTTTGAGACAGGTTCTCACTATGTAGTTCAGGCTGGACTGAAACTCATTCATAGCCCAGGCTGGCCTCAAACTTGTAGTGATCCTCCTGCCTCAGCCTCCCGAGTTCTGGGATTAGAGGAGTCTGCCACCATGCCCAGCTTCTTCTTAATTTTTTTAAGAAAGCAGGAATTTGTCCTCTGGGAAAAATAAAAATGAGTATATTTTTTAGATATTTAAATATCCAGACTTGACTAGGAGTTACTCCATATCTATCCTATAAGCTTAACGTCATTCACAGAAAGAATTCTAGATTAGTTGGATTTAAATGGTCAATAACTTCATAATAATCTTTTTTTCTCTATCATCTATTTTCCTTCAGATGATTGCTTGACCTGAATTTTTCTATATGAAAGCTTTTCACTAAAACATGTTTATTGTTTCTTTATAAAGAGACATTAGTGTTTCAATCTAAATTCCATAAAAATACATTCAGAACTAGTTAATTATTTCTAATAAAATATGGCTGAATTTTAAGATCAGCATTTGTTTTTAAAGTACAAGATGTTATATTCAGGAGATGAAAGAGATTTGCTTAATCTGTGAAGGAAAAAAATTTAAAGTTGTGGTCTTCTAGAGACCAGAATCCAAAAAGCGTAGGGGGAAGATGTCAAGAGGGAAAGATTTCATAATAGGCCCTTTCTTAGAAAGGAAAAAGAAGTGTTAGGCACACAAAATTAATGTTTTTTTTCTCTCTGAAATAAGAAATATACCTGATATTGATAGGGAGTTTCTCCATATATTTTATCAGTGTCACTTTTAGAAAGCAACTTGAGGCAACTCTACCCGCAGTGGGTTGAACAGAGGCCCGCTGGAGGGTGCCGTTATATGGGAGGGAGTCTGTGGGTGTGACTGAGTTAACGATCTTTCAGTCAGATCATCTGGAATTCACTGCAAAGACTCACAAATCCAAAAGCCTGCGTTCTATAAGAAGAAGAAGAGAACTGCAGAGGCACCGATCACTTAAAGACAGAGGTAGGGATGCGAGTGATGTGCCACAAGCGAAGGGTCTCCTGGAGCCACCAGAAGCAGCCAGAAGATGCTAGACGTTTCCACTGGAGTCTTCAGAGAGAGAGATGGCCCTGCCCACAGCTTAATTCCAAATTTATGCCTCCAGAACTGGGAGAGAATCAGTTCCAGTCGTGCTCACCCACCCAATTTGTGCTCACTAGTCAGGGCGGCCCCAGGAAGTGAACACACCCTCCAGCAAACCCACCTTGGGGGGCGGGGCCCCTCTGCCCATCCGGCCCATTCCAGATGGAAAGCAACACTGACCTCTTCCACTCTGACCTTCAGCCATTCCCCGCATGCTTCCGAACAATGGGTTGGCAGCCACCATGCTTTCTTTGTGACAGACAGATGTTGCTAGTCCTTCCCATACTGTCATTCTGACTTGTCACTCACATGGGAGGAACCTTCGGTGACAGAAATACAGCTGAGAACAATAGGCAGAGGCAGGCCTGCCCTGACGTGGGGAATGTACAAGCGGACCCCGCTGCGCTCACCCCCTGCCCTGCGTGGTGACTCACCCGAGCTGCCTGCCGCACTCAGCCTCACCTTGAGGGGTCAGAAATGCTTCCACGGAAATGAAACCCCGAAGTCTGCTTAATGGGCACCCAGCAGATGCCCTCCGAGTGCAACCTATTCATGAAGCACTGGGCCGCCAGTGGTGACAAGGATGCGAATGCTTCTAGTCACTCATAAGAATGAGACTGTAAGTCTGTGGCTAAAGCAGGAACTGTCTGTGGTCTGGGACCAGCCTTCATTTGCAGAGCCTCCACCGCACGCAAAGTCTAGGACGGTTGTGGCAAGGTTAGGTTTTTACCCTCTTTCCGCTCTGCCTCCACTGTCGGGCCCCAGCCCCCTCATTTCTTGCCCCAGGCCCGCTTGCACTTGGCAGGCTGCCAAGGGATCCCCCGAGAGGGAAACATGGGGTCCAGCGAGTAGAGGACTTGTGTGGGCAGACCAGCATATTTCCTCTGTTTCTTTATCTGTAAATTAGAAATAATAAGGCATATAAATAATAAGGTGGTGCACACATGTCATCCCAGGTACTCAGGAAGCTGAAGCAGGAGGATCAAATATTGGAGGCTACTGAGTTCGATCCCTGATACCAAAAAAAAAAAAAAATTTTGTTTTGAGGCTGGCATGGGCAGCTTAGCAAGACACTGTCTTGAAATTAAAAACAAATTTATAAATGGTGTAGCTTAGTGGTAGGGTGTCCCTGGGTTCAATCCTCAGTGAGAGAGAGAAAGAGAAAGAGAAAGAGAAAGGGAGAGAGAGAGAGGTAGAAAGGAGAAGGAGGAGGAGGAGGCATAGGACGAAGAGGAGAAAAGAGGAAGGAGAAGAACAGGAGAAAGAAGAAGAAGAAGAGGAAGAGGAAGAAAAAACTAAGAAGAAGAGGAAGAGAGGGAAGCGGGGGGAGAAATAATACCACAGTCCAGCCAGGCTCCAGGGCTGTGTCTGGAGCAAGCAGACAGTGTTTGTGAAAATGTTCTGTGAACTCTGAACCAATGCAGGGTAGCGGTAGGACCCACTGTCGGTGCGCAGCCACTGTGCCCAGGCACCGCGGGTGATCCTCGCAACAACCCTGAAGGGTGGGGAGCTTGGTGTCCTTCTCAGGTGAGCAGCGCAAGTGTTGGTGCAGCTGAATTCCCGATAGCCACCGAGTAGGAGGTGACGCTACCCCTCCAAGGCAGTCACTCTACATTGCGCCCCAAACTGAAGGTATTCTGTTTGCACTTGGATGAATTACCACATGTGGCAAAGAAAAACACATTTTCTTGGAAGACCCAAGAACCCCAGGAACACCATCAGTGGAGGAGTTCCAGGCAGCAGAAGACATTCTTGACAGAGACCAGCAGAGCCTCTGAGAACCTGGCACAAGTGTCCACCAAATTTTTGCACGCATCTTGCTGATTATGTCACAGACCTGGGACAGTCTCTGTTTCAGTCCAATCCACTGCTGCCAACTCTGAAAGTCAAGTCATTGCTATTGTGAATGCGGATCCTGCAGCTAAGTGGCTTCAGGTGCCACAGCGGAAGCCCACAGACCTGTGTCTCTACTTGTCACACCCCTGCACGTGGAGTCCACCGGGGTACATCGTGAGGATACTGCACACACCCGGGCTCTTCCTACTTTCCTTATTTGGTTCGCACGCCATGGCTTCTCCAGGGAAGGGCCTGGCAAAGGAGGGAGTGTGGGAGGAGAGGGAAGGACGAAGGATCTAGGAAGAGCTCTCATTTTGCCAGATGTTGTAGTCAGGTTTACAAAGGAAAGGATTTGATAAAGGACACAAAATTTATAGAATTATTTTATAATAATCACACCAGGAGTCAAGGTAAAAAAAAGTATGGGAGATCTGTCCACACACTAAAGACCCAAAGAACCTAGCTGAGACCCTGGATCCCACGGCAATGTTCTGCACGAGTTCAGCAGGAGGCCTAGGGCCCATCGCAATGTCTCACGAACGTCTGTACCAAGGATCTGCACTGGGAAGGCCCAAAGGTCAGTGGTGGAAGCTAGAAAAGTCTACACCAGCGGGATGAAGGATCTGTGCCACCAGGCTGAGGGATCTGCACTGGAGCCAGGAAGCAATGCTCAGCTCCCCCAAAGAGAACTGAGCTCCTCTGATGATGAGCCGAGTTTATAGCAGGCGAACCAGTGCAACAAGCTGCTCCAGGAAGCTCAACAGTGCACCATTTTCCCCCGCCCCCAGTTCTCTTTTTATGCTTTAGTCCTCAGGTGGGCCTTCCACACCCAGCCCCACGCTGACTTAGTTCAGCTGGATGTTACAAGTTGACCATTAGTTAACCCACCACACTGGGTTTGGCCTCAGGTTCCATTTCATTCATTGATGTGGATGATTTGTGGCCCACAGCGAGTCAGGCCATCCTCAGTGACCCAGCCCTGCATTCATCAGCTCCTGTCACTCCCAGCCACCATGAGGAGTCCCTCTGTGGGTTCTGAAGGCCTGACTCAGGACTGAGTCGGTAAGCCACAAGATGGGGAGAGGGCATACAGCCTGGACACCACAGGATGAAGGGGAGTAGTGACAAGGATCTAAATCACAGACCGTGCCTCCCTCCAGCCGCAGCCCGAGCCCGCTCAGTAAGCAAAACCTGCGTCACCCAGGCTTTGGTCTCCTGTGTGCTTCTGTGGATTTAGGCATCAGACCAAACTCACAGACCCTGCTCAGGCACAAACAGTTGAGTGAAAGCATAAAGTCCCCATGCAACCTCCTAGCTTACAACTTCTCCAGGCTGAATACAGCAAGAGTTACAGCCCTGCACAAATCACATCTGAGGATATTTTAATAGGCCGCTTCCATTTCTAGTCCATGTGTTTTCTGTTGTAAGTATCAAGATTAAGGGGCAATGCTCCCGTCACTTCTGGCCTGGGGGATTGAGGTACCCAAGAGTCCTGGGCCTTAAGGAGGGAACATGGGGTAAGAAAAACTGGTGAGTTTTGTTTTTTTTGTGTGTGTGTTTGTCTTGCAGTACTGGGGTCTGACCCCCAGCCTCGGACCTGGTGTTTTTTATTCAATCAGATAAATCCTCTGCATTTAGTAAAAACAGAACATGTTTAGAACCTCAAACCCTGGTGGTTTTGCTTTTTGTAGGTGTTTTGTTTTGTTTTTTTGCTGTAGTATTAGGGGCTAAACCCAGGGGCTTGCACATGCTGTCAGAGCACTCCACCAATGAGCTATAGTTCCTGTGGTTTTGAAGGGATTTGATGTGAGACAGGGTCTCATAGAGTTACCTAGGCTGCCCTCAAGTGTGAGCTTCCTGCTTCAACCTCCCAAGTAGCTGGCGTGACATGTATTGACCACCAGGCCCAGATTTTTTGGGTTTTGGTGCTAGGCAGTGAACCCATGATGCTGTGTGTACAACAGGCAAGCACTCCGCTGCTGGAGCTGTTCTCCCAGGTCCTTCTTCCCCCTCCCCCACCTCTGGTGTGACTTGGACCCTCCTGCTTTAGCCTCCTGAGTAGCTGGGATTACAGGTGTGTGATACCTCCTTTGGCTCCCAGCTCTGCAGGCCCCTTGCCATGGGAAGGCCATGAAGGGTAAAGATCTTCTAGAGGCAAAGCCCCAAGTCCTTTAAGACTTCCAGGTAGATCACTTTACAGCACCAGGGGAAACCCTGGCAGCTGCTGCCAGGGTCTGGAATGCAGTTTAGTCAAGAAAGCAGAGGAGCAATTAGGGCTTGGACAAAGGAGTCTCTGATGTCTTTTCCTGTGTTAGAATTCTCACTGCTTGAACTTGATCTATACAAGCAATGGGAGCAGATGCAACTTGTCCCTGTAATCAGGTAGCCGGCTTCCTCTAGGCATGGGAACTCATTGTTTATCAGGAGCCATCTGTGTTAGGAAAGCCAACCCCCATGACAAGTTTTCTGCAGGACTCAGACAGTCACAGAGTTTTCATCTCTTTTTTCAGCCATTGGTCTTCTCAGAGCACAAGTTCACACCACGCCCCAGGCCCTGGGCAAGTAGAGACAAATAATGACCAGGACCTCCAGCTTCATTTCTTTCCATGGTCAAGGGTCCACTCAACCGGCCCCACCCTTTGTTTCCTTCCTCTCAGTCACTCTTTGCACCTCAATTTAAGTGGCAAATGCCAGCAGCACACCTTGCTGCAGCCCTTGCTGCAGGTATCAGCAGGCCGGGCTCCCTTTAGAAACTCTAGGGAGACTCTTCCTTGCCTCTTCCAGTTCCTGGAGGCTGTCAGTGCTCCTTGGCTTTTGGCCGCATCACTCCAATCCCCACTTCCACCTTTACACGGCTTTTCTTCTTCTCTGTGTCACTCTCTTCTGTGTCTGCCCCCCTACTCCCTCTGCCGCTCTCTTACTAGGATTCCTATCATGGCATTTAGGGCTCACTCACATAACTGCGGACAAGGGCCTCCTCCCCAAATCCTTACCTTAACCATACCTTTTGGCTTGTAAGGGAAAGTGTACAGCTTCCAAGTTTTCAGGTGAATACATGTACTTGGGAGGCCACCACTGAGCACACTGTATTTTCTTTTTTTATATAGTGCTAAGGATGGAATCCAGAGCCTCACTCATATCAGGCAAGTGCTCTGTCACTGAGGTATAACCCCCAACCCAGCCCACTGTAATTCTTAAACAGCAGGAATGTTTGTCTCTTCCCCATTGAAGCCCATGAGGATGAGTTTCCCAGGGCACTGGGTTCTTCTGGTGTGTTCCTATGGAACTGACAAGGGCCTCAGGTCACTCTGTGTGGAAAAGTTAGTGTCAGCCTGTTTTCCATTGCTATAACTGAATACCACAGGCTGAATGGTTTATAAAGATAAGAGGTTCATTTGGTTCATGGTTTTGGAGCCTGCACAACCCAAGAGCATGGAGCCCTCTCCTGCTCAGCATCTGGTGAAAGTCTTCCTGCTAGGTCATGACATGGCAGAGGCCATGGCCCAGAGGAAAGCTGGCCAGCAAGAGCTCACTTGCATAATAAAATCAACCCAACAATGCCCCATTAATCCATGCAGGGTAAATCCATTCACGAAGGCAGAGCCCTCATGATACAATCACATCCCAAAAGTCCCACTTCTCAACACTGCTGCATTAGGGACCAAATTTCCAATGCCTGACGCAGCAGGGAGCATTCAATTCATAGCAGTGAGGTTCACAGTTTCTATAGAATTCTCTTATTCTGCCTTTTTGGTACTATTATTATTGTCCACAAGTTTTTGGGTCTCCAACAGTCAGTGCTACATGGTAAGGACCTGGGGGACCCCTCCATTCCAGGACTCGCTTCTTGCTGAACTACATTGGTCTGGGTATATTTATAAAGACTCCAGATTCCCAGAAGGAAGAATCATTCAAAACTACACATCTCCCAGGCTCACTGACAAACACCACAGGGCAGTGACAGTGAACCTATGGCATGCATATTACTGTGGTTTTCTTTTAAGACAAAAGATGTCAATGTATGAGTTGGCTTTTTAAAAAAATTTTATAGAGAACTAAGAAAGTAATAAAAATGATACAGAATTTCAAGACAAGATGGTAGGAAATTAATAATGGTTATTATATTGTATATTGTCTTTAAACTAGTTGCTCAGATTAACAGATCTAGGCATGGAAAATTGTTCAAACAATAAAAGCACTAACTGTTCCTTTCAATGAGTTAACAGAATGAGTAGTAGAATTGTAGTAGCTATCTTGTGTGTGTTTGTATATATATATATATATATATATATATATATATATATATATATATTCTTTTTTTTTCTCCTTTCCCCCACTACTGAGTTTTTTTTTTTTTCTTTTTTTTTTTTTTTTTCCTAAACTAAAACCTCAATATCCAGGTTTAGTTGCAGTATTGGCACTTTGCAAAAAATAAGTGAGTTGCAATAAGTAGTTTGGGCATTTGTCTCTAAAATGTCATCATCACTCCCATAGGGACTAGGTTAGTGTGTCTTAACAACAGCCTCTGTGCAACAAGCTTTTAGAGATTTTAAGGTCTGAGATAGACTGGCGTGGCTGAGTCACTGGTTCCCAGATCTAACGTGCAGCTGAAATGATTTAAATCCTGTTCCTGAATGGTTTACAGAATTCCTTCGGTGACGTGGGTGTGCCTTCCCTGTTCTGCGCTCCCAATAGTCCCCACCTTCCAGATGTACATAAGGACTCTCACCCCCACTCAATCCCAATTGTCTTCAAGAAAACTCTTTGGGCTAGTCAGTTTTCTTCATTAAAATGAGCCTGGTTTGCCAAGAGGTTCACTGTGAAGACTTGTCATGGGACGTGAGGCAGGCCACCACGGGAGCATAGATAGTGTTCAGGTTTCTTGACTCTGACCACTTAAGGATAGATAAGCAAGAAGCAGCACCCACAGTGTCCACAAGGAAAGGGGGTGGTGGGGAGAGTGAATACAGAGTCTGTTCATGGATTTGTGAACTTCAAGCAGGGGCCACCACACAAGTAATTCATTTCACTTTAGCAATGAGCTCCATATGGAGAAACACCATCCGGCTTAAACATTCATCTGGAAAAAAGTCAGTGAAAGTGGACATTTACAAGATAGATGGCAGACTCTTTGATGGCTTTAAAAAGACTTAAAGCTATCTTCAATATTACCAACAACCAGTGGAATTTTATCTCCAGTGGTAATTTGAGAAAACACTAGTTTGCATCCAAATATTGCAGCCCAAGGAGGTATCTCAAAATCTCTTTTATTGGCAAGAAGCCTATTCTGGCACAACATTGAACTTAATGTTGAACTTGGACTTAATATTCTGGGCTCTCTGGCTAATATTTTCATTTTTCATTTTTATTAGTGTATTTTAATACATCATAGTTACATTTATTTGGGGGGGATTGGTACATGAACATAGCAAATCTCGATCATTTTGGGCCCGTCCCTTCCCTCTCACCCTTGTCCTTCTCCATCTCGTTCCCCATCACCAACAAGTCTGTCACTGGCTAATCTTTTTACCTGAGGGGCAGACCATTTAATTATTAGAGAAGGAAATTCAGATCTTGACTTGAACCTTAGGAATCAAATTACTACATTGTAAAGGACAGAGGACATAAGCCCAGGACATACGTTTTATTTATAATGAAGCAAGTGATGCTGTCATTTCGACATTTACCTTCAATCCATCATCATTTATTCTGGAAAGCTGTAATTTCATTTAAATAATTTTTAAGTAGTAAAAATGGAATCTGGGTGTTATATACTCATAGAGACTATACTAGCTGGCATGAGAACTTTTTGGGACTGTAACGAGGATCCATTTCCTGCTGTAAGCCATCTCAGAAAAGAGAGCAGTCAATTCTTTCTGGCGGAAGCAGGAGAGCTGTGAAGTAGACCTCACTGATGCATTCAGAAACACTGGCTCACCATTTATGTGCCAGTCACTGAGATAAGTACTGGAAATTGAGGGGTAAATAATACAAACTGTGTGAGTGCTTCTGTCACGGGAAGGAGGAGACACACAGTGATTTAAAAGTCACACTGTCAACTAGGTAACGTAGTTGGCTAAGTAAATTGAAGGAGATAAAAGTTCACGACAATGCCATAGTATTTGTGCTGTTATATAACAAAACACCTGAGACCAGGTAATTCACAAAAACAGAAACTTATTTTCTTACAGTCTGGAAGCTACAAAGTCCCAAATCAAGGCACTGGCAGACTTCCTAGGGAGAGCTGCTTTCTGTTTCCAAGGTGGCATCTTGTCACTCTGTCTTTACATAGTGGAAAGGAAGGAAAAAGGGATGAAGACAGTGTCCTTGTGTGGCAGAAGAGATGGAAGGACCACACAGCTCTCTGATGCCTCTTTTGAAGGACATTAATCCCATTCTCAATCACTTCCCCACAATTAATCACCCACTTACTCACTTGCCCCAAAGCCCACCTCGTAATATCATTACCTTAGGATTGAAGTTCTAACATGAATTTTGTTAGGGATAAGAATGCTAGTGTGGGGAGTCACAGAGGCCTCATGAGAACATGGTTAGACTGTGTCTCAGGGACTAGTAAGAGTGGGCCAGGCAAAGCTGCAGAGAGGAGCATCCCTAGAAGGAAGGAACCAAGGAAGACCATCGTGATTGGGTACAAGGGAGAGAAGCAGGAGAGGAGAGGTTGGCTAGGGGGAAGGGCTGAGCCATTTCCAGTCTTGTGGCTTGTTGAGGACTTGGGTCAAGAAATGGAAACATGACCAATTCTTTGTCCTAGGAAAGCCCGATGATCCTGGTTCTGCCACTGAAGCTTGCTAATATCGATTCGACCCTTCTCTTATTGGTCTTCCAATCTGTTTTTTGTTGTTCTTATTTATTTGTTACCTGCAATGCTGGAGATTGAACCAAGGGAGCACTGAATTATTTCCCAACTCCCCAGCCCCCTTTATCTCTTTATTTTTTTGAGGCAAGTTCTCACTAGGTTGCCCTGGTTGGCCTCAAACTTGCATCTTTCCTGCCTTAGCCTCCTGAGTAGCTGGGATTACAAGCCTGCACCTCATGCCTGGTTCCAAGTTTTTGTGTGTTCTTCTAATAAGGGAAAACATCTACATGGAACATTAACCAATTTCTAAAATGAGAGTATTGTTGGTTGGTGGTGGCAAAAGCTGGTGCCCGGAAGATGTCCATTTGCTTTTGGTGACAGATCGTCGTGTGCTCTGAGAGTTATCCACACCACACACTGCTTCTCCAGCAATAACACTGGAGGAGTTCAGGAGAAGCAATTTGTGGCCTGGCAGCCCTGCCGTGGGCCTGAATGTTGGATAAAGTTCAGTTCATCTATCACTATTCCAAAGAGACTCCCTTTGAATACAGCTTAGCATCTCCAGTCTTGCGTTGAATGCAGGGAACCCAAACAAATATTTACATATGTCGACTTTCCTGAATTTGTCAGATGACTTTTTACGTTATCTATGATTGATGCTAATTTTTCATCAGCACAAATATAGTTGCCTTAGTTCTGAAAATGCAATTGGGAAATGGAAATGAGACCATCTTTTCAACTGAACTGTTGCTCTGGAAAATTACAGCCTTTCATGCTGTTACAGGGACAGTCAACAGTGTGCTAAGGCAACTTTGTCAACGAATCAATTAGAGTTGTAATTAAAGGAGTTTAACACCAACAGCAATCATTAAATCACCAAGCTAGGCTGCCAAAATGGGAAGATGGACACCGGGGCTGTGTTGGAGGGTGCTGGGGCTACGTACTTGGCTCCCAGCTCAGCTGGTGACAGACTGCAAACAGCAAGAGTGAATACCAAGGGATGGAGCCAGTGAGAATGGCCTGACCCACAAGGAAACACTGCGCTGTCTGGCCATTGTCACTGTCTAGACTTGTCACTTATGTAAAGAGTGGGCAATCTATGGTTAACTTCCCAACTTTATTGTCTCCAGTAGATCAGTGTAATTCTATCATGGGTCTCATTCTTATCCCCACTGATCGATTTAGAACAGGCATGGGAACTCATCTTGAGCACTGCAAAGAGAGAGGAGGTCTTATAGCACTAGGGTCCTCTGGGAAAGGGTTCTCATTCCTAAAAAAAAAAGACTGTTCTTTTTCTTGTGGAAAAGCTATTTCTGTATGTGCTGAAAATATTCTGTCATCTTATATCCAGCCATAAGATTGACACTCAATCAACACAGCAGAGGTGAGAGAGAAGAACAAGGCACAGCCATAACATACTGAGCGTACTGTGCACTTCTTCCTATTTGTGTTACTGATTCCCTTTTGTTTAAGTCATTTTGAAAATAGGTTTTCCTTTGAAGTTGAAGATATGGTGACTGATAACTCTCTGCAAATTCTTTATTACTTCAATAAGTGGCTTAATGATGAATCAGTTCAACCAACATGGTATGGGCAAAACCTGCAAAGGTTGTGGCCACGACCTCAAGGCAAGTTTGGATAGGTTTTCACTTCATCAAGTGATGCAACCTGGGGAAGATGAACTTTGGGCATCCTGAAGACAAGCCCCAAGTACTTCTTGGAGATTCCTAGATTAAGCTTTGCAATCAGACTGACCTGGGCAGGATTCTTGTGGGAAGTAACTGAAGCTAGAGATTGGTCACACATGTGGGGCTAAAGCAAGGCCAGCCCAAAGAACGCTGAGAGCCTGAGGCAAGTCACATAAAGGAGCTGTTGCAGCTCTTAGAATGCAAAATGCCCAGGTGAACCAGGAAAACAAGTTACTAGGCAGAGGGAGTTGAAACTGACATCCACTTCCCAAGTGTATAAATAAATGTGCTTTGGTGGTTGAGCAGTTCCTTTTCCTCCCAGCCAGAGAGAGGACTCCACCTGACCCCAGCTTTTGTATATTGTCTCTTATCTTTGTTTCTCCATCCTCTTGCCATCTCTCCCCCTGGGAACTTCAAGAGCTGTGCTGGATGAAGCAGATACTGGCTCTGCTCCTTGCTTTTTGCAGGTGCATGAACAAGGATCTTCATCTCTCAGAAACTGTACTTTTTCATCTCCATTTCCTTAACTGTTTCAAAGATGCGGTGTCATACTTGTACCTATAGGATATAACATTGGTTTACAACAACCCATCCCATACTTTTCTACTGTAAAGTTTTACTTTAGCATAATAGTAGCTGGCTGTACATCCCAGTAGCTGTACTGGGGAATACAGGAAGCAGTCTCTATGTTTACGCAGTTGGTACAAAGGGAAAGGTGTGTGCACATGTGCAAAAGTATCAAACCAGGAAATTTACCCATATAATGCTCTACTTAACAAGTTTTGTCTATGCTTACCTGAGCATCACAGCAGGTAAAATACACCCACATATTCTTCTGCTATGTAAACATGTATTTTGCCATCATGGAATATGGGTGTGACGCATGGTAGCTGTCCCTAGGGAAAGCAAACACCCATCCGTGCATTCATCCACTTGGGAGATGAATGGCAAGGTATATACAGGTATTCCAAAGCAGCAACAGGTGAGTTTCACTCATGAAATGCTCATTGCTGAATTTCTGTGCATTTAGGATTTGTATTTTTTAGAAGTTTTCTTTTGATTTTTCTGGTAGAAGTAGCCCAATTCAGTACCATGGCATATGAAAAACCAGATTTACAAGCTTTGGAGGAGGCCAAAAGTGAGTTATCAGATTACTCATGCATCGATGATGAAGATGATAATGATTCTGATGTTGGTCATGTGAGCCAAATTTCCTGTGACAGTGAACTGGAGCAATAATTGACCAATGCAGATACAGAAAATGTAGACCTTTCTGTTTCAGATGATGAAGAAACTGCAATGTGAGTACATATTGGCTAGTTGGAATGGTACAAAATGGTCATACAACCAAATGGAATGACCTAATGTTACAACTAGGTCCAAAACTATAGTGAGGAGCTTGGTGGGGTGAAACCTATTGGACAGAACACCAGCACTGCCATTCTACATTGGAAATTGTTTGTAACAGATGAAATGCTGCAAGATATTATGAAATTCACAAATGCTGAAATATAAGTAAAATGTTCTGCATGCAC
>RJWM01000276.1:69917-245996 GCA_004363535.1 Dasyprocta punctata
AAAAAAAAAAAAAAAAAAGCAAAACAACAACAACAACAGAAAACAATAATAGCTATATATGTTTTCAAAACAAGATGATGGGAATTTAATAAAAGTTGTTATATTGCATACTGTTATCTTCAAAATAGTTGCTCAGGTTACCAGATACAGGAATAAAACAATATAGTAAAATGGAACAAAACATTGGATTTCAAAAACAAGCAGAAAGAAATCCCCCCACAGTTGCCACAGTGCACACTGTCATCCTCCAAATAGATGCCCAGACCACCAGATCCAGGCCAGTAAAGTCAATCAAACAATACAAAGCATCAAGCTATTCCTTTTATGTCAGTTGCTATCATCTCAGCCTTTAGCAGGTGTCTTAGTTACTTTTCACTCATGGCTGAGATGGAATACCTGATGCCCAAAATTAGGGAAAGAAAGGTTTATTTCTTACAGTTCTTGAAGATTTGAGTCAATATTCAGCTGACTGCAAGGCAGGGTAGCATGGCAGGGCAGCCATTCGTGGCAGCTGCCAAACAGCAAGGCATGAACTGGTGAGAGAGGGAAGAGACACACCTTCTTCCCACCCTTACGCTGTATGTCGGCTCCAGCCCTGGGAGGGTGCCGCACTCCCACCATCAATCCCAGTGCCAGACAACAAACCAGTTACGAACACTAGACTCAGCTGCGTCCGTGCCATGATTACATGAGACTTGGTGGGGCCACGGGAATATAAACCATAACAGCACGGCTTTTTCATGGTAACCTCAGGAATGTAAAAGACTTACGCAAAAGCAATAGGTTTGGGCTTAAAGTTTGTAGAATAACAACGACACTGAGGAGATTTGGGTTCCTTCAGAATTGCCCAAGGTTTGACGATAAAACCACATGCCAAGAAAGAAAAAGAACTGATGATCTGGCTGCCATCCACTCATTGTTTGAAAGATTTGTGGGTAATTGTCAAACAACTTACACACCATCTGAATACATGACTATTTTTTTTGGTACCAGGGATCGAACTCACAACCTCATACCTGCCAGGCAGGTGCTTATACCACTGAGCTAAATCCCCAGCCTTATTTTTTGAGACAGGGTCTCACTCTGCAGTTCAGGCTGGCCTTGAACTCACTTTGTAACCAGGCTGGTCTTGAACTCACAACGATCCTCCTGCCTCAGCCTCCCTGAATACATGACTATTGAGGAACATCTTGTAGCATTTCATGGTCCCTGGAGCTCTAGGAAGTATATGCCAAAACCAAAGCAAAACCAGACCCTTCAAAAGATGGCATAAAAATTTATGCCTTTGTGGATGCAAGGACTTATTATGCTTCAATTTAGAAATTTATTCTAAGTTGATCTGATAGATCTCTAGGCCCCTATTCATATAGTAATAAACCTAATGATATTGTGAACAGACTTGTTGCTCCCATCTCCCAAACTAATTGGAATGTGACATTTGACAATTGGTTTACCAGTTTTCAATTCATGTTACATTTGATAACAGAGCTTAAGTTGACCAGCATAGGAACTGTATGCGGGAACAAAGCAGAAATTCCAAATGAAATGTTTTAACTTCAAAACAGAGAATTTTATAGTACCATCTTTGGATTTCAGAAGGATATAACACTAACCCCATATATGGCAAAGAAAAACAGACTGATATCAACATTGCATGATGATGGAAATATTGATAGGGGAATCTTGACAAAATGGAAACCTGGGATGGAAACATTCTACAACAAAACCAAAAGAAGAGTAGATGTTGTTGATGAGTTATGTAGCAACTATGATGTGACTCAAAACACAAACATTGGCCAATGGTTGTGTATTACTTAATCCTAAACATGCGTGGCATAAATAGCTTGATAGTTTACAAAGAAAATAACAATTGCAAAATACCATGGATAAATTTTCTTAGAGGACTGAGACTGAAATTCAAAAGAAGTCATTTACCAGAGGCAAAACAAAATGTTTCTGCCTAGGGAACTACACAAAAAAATTGTGGAGCACACTGGTGAGCTGGCAGGTGAATGGGCAGGTGCAGCATCACAAAGACCTACTACCACTATGACAACAGGAAAACCAAAAAGATGTCAGCTGTGTCCTACACAAAAGGACAGGAAAACAAAACATGCATGTTATCAGTGTGAGCAATACTTGTGTATGGAATATGCAGTTTTCAGGTGTGAAGATTGCTGTGGGTGTGACAATTGAAGCAAAGATTATTTCTGTGGTAGACTTTTGTTTGTATTTACAATGTGGTTCATATAGGTTTTTATTTCTGATGTTATCTTTTAGATTTTGTAAGGAAGTACACAGCTGATATGAAAATGTTGGTATCTATTCTAAGCACTCATTATATGTTTGATGTTTTATTTTATTAATATATTATTTTCCTGCTAAGTGCATGTTGCACAGTACAGTGGGAAGGTCCCAACAAAGCAGGAAGACAAGAGAGGTGACAAGAATGGCCTGCCACACAGGAAAGGAAAGCACATGTGCTGTCAGTGTAAGCAAGATGTGTGCATGGAACATGCAGTTGTCATGTGTGAAGACTGCCTTGGTTGTGACAACTGAAGCAAAGATTATTTTTGTTGTAGCAGTCTATTGGTATTTTCATTGTAGTTCACATAGAAATTTATTTCTGATGTTATCTTTTAGGTTTTGTATGCAAGTACACAGCTGTGTTTAGCCTAAAATGCATAATACATATTAAAAACATGCTTTATTTTATTGATATTTTATATTCCTGTTAACTACACACTGAACCTCTTGACAAAACAGCAAGACAAGCAAGATGTCAAGTATATCCTACAAAAAGGCCAGAAAAGCAAAACACATGTGCTGTGGTGTAAGCGATGCATTTATATGGAATACGCCGTTGTCATGTATGCAGACTGCCTTAAGTGTAATAATTGAAGTAAAGAATTTCTTAGAGTTCTATTGGTATTTTCATTGTAGTTCAGATAGGAATTTATTTATTTATTTTTTTTAGACTTTGTACACCAAAATCAATCAATGTTGAAATTTTGATGCTTTTTTATAAACAATAAATGTTAAAAATTCAATACTTTACTTTTTCCTGTTAAGAACTCATTGTTTAATATAATAAAACTCATAAAATTAAAACTAATCATTCATCAATAGAAATATGCTAAAGAATATACCCAGGTATTATATACCCACAATAATGCACCTTTATGACAAAATTGGTGTTGTGTCCGGCAGTCTTGAACTTGTTGACCTCAGAACCTCTTTATGTTCCAGTGTGATTGAAGACCTACAACCTTACACATGTTTGGCAAGTGCTCTACTAATGATATACAACCCCAGCACGTCCATTACTCTTTTTTGATGCTCAAATTTTTCCATTTTGGGCCAGTGGAATCTTCACAAGTTGGATTTTTGAAGCAATCCCATTAGTCTTTGATTGTGTCCTTGTTTTCTGGTACAGGAAGCCCCACAACCACTATGAGCGGTGGTACATGCCTGTAATCCTTCATACTTGGGAGGCTGAAGCAGAAGAATTTCAAGTTTGAGGCCAACCCGGGCCACTTAGCAATCTCTGTCTCAAAATGAAATTTAATACAAAAGGTCTGGAGAAGTAGCTCAGTGATAGAGCCCCTGGATCCAACACCTGGCATTGAAAAAAAAAAAATAGGCCCCAGAACTAATTCTTATATTTTCTGCCTCCCATTTGGACTTAGCCTCAGATTTGGTTTAGGTTAGTGGGGAGTGGTGTGCTCCTTGCTATTGAGTTGTTTCTATTGACCAACATATAAAATATATATTTTTCAAAAAGAAAAAGCCTCAAAAAATTTCTGATGACATTTCTCCTTGAAATCTAGCATCATTGAATTTTGACTATTACTTTAATATTCATATGGCAATGTAGCCAATCAGATAATTGTTCTGCTTTGATGTTCTGCAATAGAAGCTCACTGTTCATACTGGTGGGTGGAGTTCTCTGAATCTTCCCTAAAGATTCTTTTACTTATTTTTGTTATCATTGTTCTTTTTTGAGACTGGATCTCCCTATATAGTGCAGGCTGGCCTTGACTTGCTTACATAGCCCAGGCAGGCCTTGAATTTATGATGATACTCCTGCCATACACCTGCCTCAGCCTCCCAAGTGCTAGGATCATGGGCATGCACCACCACGCCCAGAAAAGATTCTTCACTGAAGTAAAGAATTTTTTTTAACCTTAAAGGTTACTTGCTAGACTGGGGATAGAGCTCAGTGGTAAAGCACTTGCCTGGCACACACAAGGTGCTAGGTTCGATCCCTAGCTCTACCACCACCACGAACAGCAGGTCGCCTTTCATTTTCTGTGAACCAAAACATTCATCTCTTTAAAAAGTCTCTTTTCAGCTTTTAGAAGTTCTCTATAAATTCTTTATAAGTAGCAAATACTTTTCACAGTTTATTATCTGTCTCTTGCTGTATGGTGTTTTTATCACTGAAAAGGTTTTGTTGTTGTTCTTTGGTAGTTGAATACTACCTACTTTTTACTAAGCCTAGATTTTAAGTCATAATTAATAGTACTGTCTGGTTTTCAAAGGAAGCTACACATTTTTTCTGGTTCTTACGTAGTTTAATTAATATGATTTGGATCATTGAAAAACAGTATGACAAATTCTTTAAAATCTAAAAATAGAACTACTATATGCTCCCACAATTCCTCTCCTGAGTATATATACAAAGGCAACGAAATTATTATTCTGAACAGTTACTTGGGGCCTGATGGTATGCACCTGTAATCCCAGCACTCAGGGAGCTGAGGCAGGAGGGTTGTCAGTTTAAGGCCAGTCTGGGCTACAGGAGTATGTAGCAAGTTCAAGGCCAGGCTGGGCTATATATCAAGACCCTGTCTCAAAACAAAGTAAAACAAAACAAAACGATGTGTAACTATTGTATCTCAACAAAAATCTAAATTAAAACCCGGTGTAGTGCTAATTAAAAATAAAATGTAGATCTTAGGTGCCACTGGAAGTGAACATGCCGTATGTGACAAGGCACTGAAGGAAATTTTTCCTTTTTTTACAGATGCCTATGACTGGTTGTGCTTTTGAATCAGTTAGTTGAAATGATTAAGGTCCTGATCATTCCCAATTGAAATAAAATAACTTCTATTGCAAATTTTCAGCATCTCGTGGTCCTCAGGCTGGAAGTCAAGAATTTTCTGAGCGTCCCTTGGCCATGCCACAGGAAGTGCCCTTACCTTCTTCCAGCTGTGGTGCTTTGGAGTTTTGTAACTGTGCTGGCCACACTCCTGCCAGTGTCAGGAAGGGTAAGTTATTCTTGTCTGCCCAGCTGGCAAGACCATGTTCTTCCCCTCCACCTCCAGGCATAACTGGGGACAGAAGAATCTAATGATTTCTGCTGACAAACACGATTGCTCACCCGTGTCCTGAAGCTTTCCCCGTTAGAATACTGTCCGTCTCCACTGGGTGAGCCACTCTGAATTACTTTTAGAAATGACATCACTGACACTTCAGGTAAACAGATTAAAAGTATTGCAAATGATAACATTTCTGATGTAGCTCAATGACTTTAAAGTGGAATTTATATTGGCAATAGTATAATATAGTGAAACTCAACTTGTGAAAATTTCTTAAGTATTTCAAATGGTGATATATATATATATATATATATATATATATATATCAAACAGAAATGGCATTATCAGTATAATTTTATCAACATAAGCCTTTTATTTGTGCTTTTTTTTGGTCACAAAACTACTATTTGTTTATCGGTTGGAGATATCAGAAGTGACACATAGGCGGTCGGATTAGTAATGTGTGAGCATCTGTATTATTTTCCAGTTGTGATAAACTCCCACCATACTCCATACTCCAGATTTATAGGAGTGTTTTCAGTGGCCTCTGTAGGGTACCTGAATGTAGCCATGGACTCACGAGAAGATGACCAACCCAAGGAAAAAAACGATTTCCGCCTTTGTCTGATTAGCGGTACACTCTAGTCCAGGGGTCCTCAACCCCGGAGCCATGGGCGGGTATGAATCTGTGGCCTGCTGGGAACCAGGCCACACAGCAGGAGGTGAACAGCAGGCGACACAGAAAGCTTCATGTGTATTCACAGCCACTTCCCAGCGCTTGCATCACTGCCTAAGCTCCACCTCCTATCAGGTCAGCAAAGCCTTAGATCCTCATAGGAGCACAAACTCTAATGTCAACTGCATATGCAAGAGATTTACACTGCAGACTCCTTCGAATGGTCTGGAAACAAGCCCTACCCAGCCTTGTCTGCAGAAAATCTGTCTTCCTAGAAACCAGTCCCCCATACCCTAAAGTTTGGGAACTGTTGGTCTAGTCAACCAAAGCAGCTGTGGTGTTAAAATTAAGCAGCTGTTACTTATGACCCATAAACTGATAATTATTTCAAAACAGCAATCAAGTTATAAGGAGGCATTAGTGGCAGGGTAGAAACAGTCTCACAAAAAGATCATAAAATAGGAAGGAATAATAAAGAACAGGAATATAAGTAACAATTATACAATAGAGAATCTATAATGTCAAAAATTAGTTCTTTTAAAAAATTACAGTGTCATCATTGGTTTCCTAACTCCTATGATTCAAAGAAAAAAAGAGAGAGAATTCACAAGTAACTAATACAAAGAATGAAATCAAGAATATTACTATAGGGGTCACAATCATAAGATATAATAAAGACCTACATAACAATAAATTTGAAAATGTAAACAGAACAGACAAATTCTTAGATAAAAATGACTCAGCAAGCTGATTTGAGAAGAACTAGAACACTTGAAAATTTCTACCACTAATGAAAAAATGGAATCTGGTAGTAAAAATGTTTTGTTAAGAATTCCAGACTCGCCTTTAATCCCAGCACTCGGGAGGCTGAGGTAGGTGGAGCGTTGTGAGTTCGAGGCCGGCTTGGGCTACAACGCGAGCGCAAGGCTGGCCTGAGCTACATAGTGCGACCCTGCCTCAAAAAACCAGGGCCGGGAGTTTGGCTCAGTGCCTTAAGCGCCTGCCCTGGCAGGCGTGAGGTTGTGAGTTCGATCCCCGGTGCCGCAAAAAAAAAAAAAAAAAAAAAAAAGAATTCCAGACTCAGTGACTTTACTAAGTGATTTTTACCAAACACTCATGCAAGACATTATTTTATTTGTTTATTTATTTATTTATTTATTTTTGTTTTATATTTTTGAGACAGGGTCTCACTATGCAGTTCAGGCTGACCTTGAACTCACTTAATAGCCCAGGCTGATCTCAAACGCACAATGATCCTCCTGCCTCAGCCTCCTGTGTGCTGGAATTACAGGTGTGTGCTACCATGCCCAGCTCAAGACATTATTCTAATCTCACACACACTTTTAGGAGTCAGGAGGAGATTGTCAAACTCTATGTTATGAGGTTAGTATAGTTTTAATCTATATCCCAAGAAGATAATCAAGAAAAAATAATCAACCAGCTTTGCTCCAGAGCATGAAGGCAAAAACCCTCACAACATAATAGTGACAGATAATATAAAATGGGTAAAATTGGGCAGACACATTTTATTTATATCAGGAATTCCAAGTTGGCTTAGTATTTTTAAAAATCCATTAATATTACTCACAACATTCAGGAACTAAAGGAGAGACATCATACCCTTGATTCAAAAGACCTAAAGAAAAAGCATTTGATAAAATGTAACACACGTGCATGATAAAACTTGCCAAACTAAAAGCCTGCGGCAAACGTATCAGTGGTGAGGCTCTTCCTTTGCTTACAAGAATAAGACAAGAATATCTGCTATTATAATTACTATGCAACATTGTAAGGGACTCCAGGAAAATACAATAATACAAGAAAAGGAAAAAAGAAAGCAAATCAGAAAATTATGAATGCAGAACAGAAAAAGAGAAAGCCCTGTTGAGTTTGGTTGAGGGTAGAATAATAAATTTATAAGACTATGTATACATTCCACAACTATATCATACATGAATATTACAATGTAAAATAAAACCCAAGTGCTGGCTAGCTAGCTAGCTCTGTTGTCCATTTAGGGAGGACTTCAGTAACACAAATTTGGTGACTGGTATTTTTATTTGGATACTTTTGTCTTCAAAATATCTAGCCCCCCTCCCCCATACCACTTATAAGAGTGAAGAAAAATCAAAGTAAATTCAGTGTCAGTAGTGGATGTGATAAGCAAAATCAGAAAATTCTCGTGTGGAAGAAGAAGGTAAAGATCATCTCATTGGAAAGGAATCTGCCAGGCTGCTGTGCGCCCCCCCACTCCGGTCAGGAGCCCCAAAACTACTTCCTCTGTGTCGATCAGCCAGATGGTGGAAGTGGCATGGGACCTCCTGTCAAAGAGGAACAGACCGCTTGGGGTGACTCATGCGGCTGATTCAATGTAATTCCAGGCTTACCAAACAGGCATGCTAGCACCAGCTAGTGGCAAGAACTAACAAAGATGTTACCGCCAGGAAAAAGCAGAGCTTGTCCTAAGAGGATCTTAACGTCTCAATTTCTCAGCCTCTTTTTAGGTACCTTCCATAGCACATCCTTTTTATTGTCTTGGCTTAAATAATACCGACAGCTCCATTTCAAATGCCGGGGGAGGCTCGCTAGCTGAGAAACCGGGGAGTAGCTGGCATGACACAGTTGGCGTCCTGCAGAGATGGACTGCGGTGGGGCTGGGTGGAGAAAAGAATGAAAAAATCCTGTGTTTGGGAATTACCGCCCTTCCATCTGCGCAGCCTTCACGGAGCTGGTGAGCGCATAGCAGTTGCTTGGCGCTTCCCCCTGGCCTGGCCGGAAGGATGCCCGCGCTATACTTGATGGCAGTCAGGAGCTACCAGACTCCGGCTCATTCATCACGCCTAACTCAGTGATGGAAAATAGCAATTTCAAACGGAGTTCCCAGTCACAGCCCAGAAGCCAGCTGGGACAATGCCCTGCTGGGTCTACACAGGCAGGGAACGAAGGCTTCTACGGAGCATGTGACGCTGGTAGCTAGCGTGTGGGCTTTGCCACTAGCAACACAGCCCATTTTGCGATTGTTTGCACACCTGGCGAGTCTAACGAGTCCACACAAGTCCGGAGAGCTTAACTCACGAAGATTAGGAGGCAGGATCAGACTGGAATCCATAGCGACCTTTTGTGGCTATAGAGAAAGAAATCAGAAAAAAAGACTCCTTTCTTATCCAAGGAAGGTTTCTTTAGGGCTAAAATCTCAGGAATAAGAATTATCTTCTTAAAGTTAAAACTTACAATTTGCACGATCACTACCAAAGAATAAAAGCTTTGCTGGTAGAGTATTTTGTTCCATGGCATTCTCAGGATCTAATGTATATTTCAAAAAGAGGCATACAGACCTGTAGTGTACTATGTTTATATTAAGAAACTATACATTTGTGTGTAGATGGATATATTTATAAAATCTGAACTAAACCATGGAGTTCTTTTGGTGTACTTTTGGTCTCTGAAAGGTAATTGGCTCTAAGATAATTAGCAAAACTTTCAAAACAATGTCTTTAGAAAATATATTAGTTAATTAACAATTAGTTGATGACATATAGTTCATCTGGGAAAGACATTTTTCTGTTTTGTTTCTGTTTTAGTTTTGCCTTGAATGTACTAGACAAGCAATGAGCTATGTTCCCAGCCTTCTTAAATTTTGAGACAGGATCTCACTAAATTGCCCAGGCCGACCTGGAACTTGTAATTCCCCTGTCTCTGTCTCTTGAGTAGCTGAAGTTTCAGGTGTGCACTACCACACCGGACCTTTTTTGTTTTTTAGACAGTGTCTTAAATTGCCCATGTAAGTCTGCCTAGAATTCACAGTCCTCCTGCCTCAGCTTCCTGAATAGCTAGGACTGTAGGCCCTGGGTCAGAAAAAGAAATGTTTTTTTTCAGTCAGAAAATGGAAAATACGAATTTCAGAATACTGTTCATTTGAAGAATAGGCCTAGGGAAAGAGAAGAAGGGAACTGGGGAGAGATAGCCAATTAGAAACAAGGTTTTTGAAAATGATTTAATTCAAGAATTGACAAATAAGCCCGCAGGCCAAATGTGGCCCCCCAACTGTTTCTGTAAATGAAGTTTTATTTGAACACACACACGAATTCATTCACATATTGTGTCCGGCTGCACTCGCTCCTGAACAGCGCAGCTGAGGAACGGCAGTGGAGACTGTGCGGCCCTTCACAAGACAGCTTGCTGCGTTCTCATTTCTTAGATTGGGTAACAGATTCCTTCGCCGCTCTGGGCCTCAGTTGCTCCCTTGGGAAAGCGGGATTATACCGATTCTTACTTCATAGAACAGGGTGAAGATTAATCGGCTGAGCGTGCAGAGTGGCTTAGTATTTTCAGGGGACTGGGGGTGATGGTGTGAGAGAGAATGGAGTGGGATTGACCACCGATGGGTGTGCGTTCAGTTTAAGGGGACAATGATATTCTAAAATTAGACAGTGGTGATGGTTGCGTGACCCTATGAATATTAGAGACAGAATGACACGCTTTAAAGGGACAAATTGTAGGGTATACGAATTTTGTCTCTTAACACTTCACACTACCAAAGACGATGGATAGTGAGGTATCATTTGCACAAAACAAGCCACACTAAACAATATGTCGTTCTGAGAAACATCCATACGTTTGAGCTACTGTGTGGGTGTTACAGGGGAGGAGCGCGGGGCCTCATGCGTGGACTCCAGTCCCAGCCCAGAGGTATAGATGCACATAAGCAAACCTTCTTTTGAAGCAATGAAAACAAGTCCTAGACTGGAAGAAGCTATGTGACTGGGTTTAAGTGTTTTGGGGAGAAGGAATGCTGAGATGAAGTCCGCTCTGCCCACAATTACCCCAAGAGTTCACAGCAGAGAGCTGTTCACCCTCACCTTCACCTCCCTGCCGAGGGAGCGCTTGTCAAGTTTCTTACTGGAGAAGATATTCATTCTGTTCACCCTTCTCACCATTGTTTGGAAGAAAGTCATTCTGTGTAGCATTGTTCTGCATGTGAGATTTACCTCTCCTTCTCATTTAAACATTACACATGAACTCATGGAGAGTTATCTAACACTTTGGTTTATAATCAAGTGCTATGTCACTGTGTAGCTTAAATTGTCCCACCCTTGGCCACTGGGAGACTTTGGAGCTGATCTGTATATGTCCCTTCCACACGTCCTCGTCACCCTTCTATTCATTTATTTGAACGCTTTCTTACCTTCTGGCACTACAAGATGCTTCAGTCCCAACTTGTAAATTTCTTTGTTGGTCACTAAAAATTAATTAATACTACTGAACTGATCAAGTGAACTGCTCTGAAGTTACACTGTGTGTTTTTATAGTACTTCGTTTTAGTATTTGAACCTTCTTTTTGGATGGAGTTGGCAATTCTCCACACAGTATGACTTGAAAACTCATGGTAACCCTCCTGCCTCAACCTCCTGAGGGCTGCGATTACAAGTGTGTGCCACCATGCTCAGCTCCTTACAATAACAATTAGAATTAATAATACACCCTAGCACATCACTAGAAACTAAGAGACCAGTGATGCTTTAGTCACAGCAATTCCATTGCACCCAGTAAATAGGCAAAACCATGTCTCTTAACATCATGCTCACTGTATTCCATATTCTACATCTGTTCAGTCTTTCTGGAAAAGTACAGATGTGGAACCTTTGCAGTAACGTGTAGATGACAATCTTAACCTCAAAAGAAGAGGTTCTCTTCATGATGGAGTTTTCTTCCATGCTGGAGAAAAATAAGAGCAGAAGAACCTGATGGGTCCGTGTCTTCTCGTGAAATTTCCCAGCCTCAGCAGGTGGTTGACTTTTGGGGTTGGATGCCTCCCTGCCGCAGGGGCTGTCCTGTCATCATAGCCTGTTCGGCAGCATCCCTGTCTCCAGGCTAAATCAGAGGCTCACGGTTCTCCCCAAGTTATAGTCACTCAAATGTCTCTAGACACTGCCAAGTGTCCCCAGGGAGGAACAAAGGGAAGTGAAATTGTCCCCAGTTGAAAACCATTGCTCCATCCTGAGAACAAGATAAATTCTCCCCATGCAGCAGGGCCATGGAAAGGAGGGTCAGAAGTCCTGGAGGTGGCAGTCGTGATCCTCCCCTTGTCATCCAATCAGATGGGCTTTGATTCCTGGGCGGGATGAATCAGACAAGTCCTTGCAGGGGCATTTGGGAGACCTGGAAAGTGCTATCACACAGGTTGGAGGGTCGTGGGGGTCCATTCACGGAAGCATCTGCACCTCGGAGCTGAGTTAGCTGTGTGGTGCTGGCTGGTTTCTAGCCCAGGTGACTGCAGTCCACCATCCTAGCTTTTCTCCCAGTTTCCCGTGGACATAATGATTTAAAAACAAAAACGAAAACAAAACAAAACTTTCTGTTCCACTCTGAGCGACTAGATCATTGCTCTTCTCTTAGTTTCCAGAGCTGCGTTGGGGAGATATTAATGTTTATGTCAATCACGCATCTGGGGATGCAAAAGACAACTTGGGTTTTCTCTTTGCTGCTCTGCCAGGTGCATTTACAAGACTCTTGGTGGAGAGGAAACTCCTTGAAACCATCTTGCCAAAAGAGAAACGCAAATTGGCCTGGAGCGCACGAGTCAGCAGAGGGTTTTCTTCTTATTCTTTTATTTTATTTTATTTTGGTACCTGGGATCCAACTCACAACCTCACACCTGCCAGGCAGGTGCTTACACCACTGAGGGTTTTCTTCTAAGGAAGACCAGTCCTAGAGGAATTGGAGCCTGAGCTGCGGCAAGGTGTTCACGGCCCGCAGAACCACCCGGAAGTTTTAGGTCAGTGACCCCCTCCAACTTGCCCCGCCCCACCCCTGGTCTCTGAGCTGTTGCTCCTTTTACACGATTTTCCAATCTTTTCTCAATCCTCCTCCCCATTTAAACCGCCAGCCCCCATTTCACCCTTGGAGACCTACTCCGAACGCGGCAATGGAGTGATTGGGGTAAAGCCCAGACCGGTCAGCCTGCTGAGGTTCATCTAGGCCGAGCTAGATTCTAGCTCTGAAAGTCCTCGGCCCACGCAATCTTTTAGTCCCCAGCAGGATGGTGGGACACCCTAACTTCTGGAAAGCAACCGCGATGTCTCAGTTCTCTCCTAGCACATCGCAACATCTAAGACAAAGTATGATTTTGCCTCTTTCATTTAAAAAATAAAAGTATGCCTGAATGCAACAGAAATTAACTGCAATCCTCTCGGATGACCACGAGGGGGCTCTTTCTCCCACAAATACAGCGCTGCGGGTAAAGAACAGAACGTTCAGATTAGGAGCCATCAAGTTAAAACGGCTCAATGACTCCCTGGCCTAGGAGCGAAAAACACGTGGTAAAAACCAGTGTTGTTTCTGTCCCGAACAATAAAAAAACTAAAAAAAATAAAAATAAAAGTAAAATAGCTACAATAACCATTGCTTATGATACTGACCCTCCAATCTTGGTGCCACCATTGTCCTGTCTTGTGTTCCTGGTCCTTGCAGCCTGGGTGGATAGTTTGGAGGGGGGGGAGTGTCACAAAATTGTGTCAGATTTCAAAAGATCGTGATCTTTCCAGCGCACTCATCACCATATAATAATTTTAAAGATCCAAGAAATGAGGGAGTTGAGACTTCCCAGGATGGGGCGCCTGGCAAGAGAAGATGGGGTTAGAACTCAGAAAGGAGAACCTGATCAGGGTCCATAACGGAGAGCAAGGGAGAACTGGAAGCTTGAGGCCATCATTTCAAAGTGCGCAGACCAACAGGAGCCAGAGGAACGTGCTGGGGAGGTGGGGACACCCAGCCCTCCTTGCTTTCCAGTTCCAGATGGTGGAGAGTGCAGGCATTATTGCTTACCCTGCCAGGGAGCTCAGAACAGGAAGCAGATGTGATCTGGGCAGAGTTCAAAGCTGTTCAGCGTGAGCACTAACCAGGGCATCCTTAGGGAAACCTGGGGAGAAAGGCCAGGTGGGAGGCAGCTGTCCAGGCTCCAAGCCACCTGTCAATGCCACCTGTCAAAAGAAACACACAAAGCCAACTCAAAGCACAGCAAGAACTAAAATACCCAGAGGCCCCATAGAAAGACCACATCTGCTTGTTGCTGTTAAAGCAAAGAAAAAGGAAGGACATGGCAATTCTACTAATGAGTCGTGAAACATCTTAACCCAGGGTCAGGGCAGAAAGGATGAAGGTGATGGAGTGGGGGCTTCTCTTAGAAGTCTTTAGTTCCGTTTGATTTAGATTCCATGTTATAAATATGCTGCAGGATCCTAGGGTTCGCTTGTTCTTGCCTCTTTCTTCTTTAAAGAAAAACCTCAGTAAGAGGTTTTACTATGACAGAGAATTGATTTTTTTTTTCAGTCTGTACCATATGGACGATTGCAGCCTAAGAGACCTGCTGATTCCCCCAAGGACCCCTCTCTACCTTACCTTACCCGAGACCATTAGGGCTTTGAAAACTATGCATTAGATTGCTATATCCGTCCTAACTTTCTGGGTTTTCACCAAAGGAACCAGGCTAACATTTCTGTATTGCGAGTGCTCCTTCCTCTGGATATATTTTTATCTAAGCCAACATTCCTCTAAGTCAAGGCTTGAAAAATGAAACTTTTGTGATTTCAAGAAGATGAGCGTTTTCAAGTTTTGAAGCATGTTGTAGCCTAAAAATGGAAAACATTCCCTTTGCGCCAAACAAAAATCATCCCCTCGGTAGCTAAAAAGAAAATAAAAAGAGTTTTTGACTGACAGCTCTTCGCAAGTGCAAATGAGAGTGACAGCAAGAAGTTCAAAATTCTCTTTAAGTCAGATGGCACTTTTGCTCTTTTAATGTAAATATTGATGTGTAATCTGGTTTTGCCCTGTTGAAGGCACGGGGGCATACACATTTACTCAGAATTTACTACGCGTCTTCTCTGTTCAGCTCCTAAGTCTCGTGTTCCTTTCTCCCTGGTGCCCTTCCTAGAGAAGCAGCAAGTGCTCGTGGCCAAGTTCAAGGTCACAGCACCCAAAAACCAAGCCCATAAAGCCAGCAAAAGAGCGCTCCTGTTTACACAAGTGGGGATCACGTGGTTTTCCTGTCTAGGGTGCAATGTTTCATTCCAGTCTTTGTGAGTAAGAAGTCACACGTACAGAGGTTTGAACCCTGTCCTAGCACATGGAATTGGAAAAGTTGTAAATCAAGTAGGAAAGGAAGGAGGTGGCGGAATAGGAAAACCCTAATCTGTGATTCACAAACTGGCTGTCTCTGTGGAGTATTTAGTGGGGTTTTGATGTGCAGGAAGCTCTCCAAATTTAGGTCTGCATATACTAAAGTTCATTGTAGTTCTTTGTTATTTAAACAAAATTGAGTACATTTTAAAATTAAGAGTAATCATTGTGTATGTGAGTGTGGGATAATACTGTCCCTTCTCTTTTAAGAAGGGACCATATTTTGTTGATGACAGACACACTGAGATGGAAGTCTGGTCTGAAATACAATTGACTTTAAAAATTCTTATTAGTTGCTAAATTGATCAGTACTCTATTACAGGTGATAACTCCTAAATTAGCTTAAATTTTACATAGGTCTATGGGGCTGGGGATATAGTTTAATGGTAAAGTAGAAGGCCCTGGTTTCAATCCTCAGCAAAGAAAAAAACATGTTGGCTTACATAATTAGAAGTAGAAGTTCAAGGATACATCTAACTGCAGGTGCGATTCAATCCAGGTGCTCAGTGTGTCTCCAAGAACTTGTCTGTATTCATCTCTTGGTTCTTAGTTTTTCAGTTTTTTTTTTAATTGTTAGTTGGCTGCTTGTTTCCTGAACTGTCTTCATTCTAGGCCTTTCTAGACATATGATGGCAAAGATGATCCAAATGGCTCCATCTTATGCATATTGCCGCCTACACGCTCAAAAGGAAGGGTGGAGAGTGTGTGTTTCACACAGAAACCCTAAAAATCTCCCAACGGGCAGATTGATCAGCAGCCCATCTTCCCAGGTCTAAAGCAATCACCGTGCCCTGCAAGTACTGGACCTGTTGGACCAGACACAGCGCGCTCGGCCCGGCAGCAGGTGGGGGGGTCCCCTCACGTGTGGTGTGTTTACCAGCCATGCGTGACAGGGGCAAGTGGACCAGGCTGCTTCATATGCTAAGGTGGACGTTCCCCATTCACAGATGGTGTGCCTAAGCATGACAGTTAGGGGGCTGTCTCCAGTGGCTCTGTTTGTTAGTTTTTGTGGTGCTGGGGATCGAACCCAGGGCCTTGTGTATACAAGGCAAGAACTCTACCACTGAGCCACATCCCCAGCGCTTGCCAGTGGTTCTCAAGGAAAAGCTATAGCAGGATTGAAAGCTATGGGCAGCGCTCCCCTTCCCAGGATGGCTCCTCCCAGGGCTTCAACTACTCCTAGCAAGTTGACTTGAAGCTTGAAGATTCTGTGTCTGCTTGGGAGTAATGAGCGTGAATCCCTGTCTGCTCTGTGTTTAACATTAGTATGGAACACTTTTCCTCTGTTAAGCATTTGGGTGCTTTATCAAAGGTTATTCCCAATAATATATCACTGAGTGCTAGCTGTGGTGGTGCATGCCTGTAATACCAGCTACTCAGGAGGCTGAGGCAGGAAGATCCCAAGTACCAGACCAGCCTGGGCAATTTAGTGAGACTGTCTTACAAGAGTCAGGGGTGCAGCTCCATAGTAGAGCCCTTGTCTGACATGTATGAGGCCCTGGGCCAACCTTTGGTACTGCAAAAAAAGCAAAACAAAACAAAAAATCCCCCACAACAACCAAGCTTTAGTTAGTTGTTTCTTTATTGAGTATAAAAACTGTGTTGCTTTTTAAAGGAAAATAATCCAAGTCTTGATGATTGGACCATGTGAACCACAGTTCAATCTCCTTAAAAATCCAAGCTCCTTATAGCTCTCACATTAAAAATCCTGCAATTTCATCCCTGGAGCAGGAGGTTCGGACAGACAGGGAAAGGCCAGCCGGGTCTGGTGCCAGTCACTACAGGAAGTGGCTCTTATTTGACAACCAGCACCGCAGAGAGATGTTGTCACTACCGTTCAGTTCTAAGGATTTCTTAATTTCCCTTTTTGATTTCCTCTACCGCTTATGGGTTATTTCTCAATATTAGTTAGTTTGCCAGACACTTGGTATTTTTGTGGTCATCCTTTATGACTAAATTCTAATTTTGTTGCATTCAGCTGAAGAACATGGTCAGTGTGTTGTATATGAGCCTGTTTCTTCGGAATGTATTGAAGTTTCTTTAGGGTCTTGCTCATGGTCTATTTTATAAAATATTCTTTACAATTGTACTCAAAAATGTGCTGAAAAAACCCAGCATATTCTGGTTTTGGGCGTATAGAGTTTTCTTTCTTGTTATGGATGTGTGCATATGTTTAAATATAATAAAGATGTGTAATGCAAATATATTATGTGTACACATAAGTATGCATGCATCCTCATACACATATGTTTATATAGCTTTAATGTATTATTGCATTTTTCAGATCCTTGCTGTTTCTTTTTTCTTTTTTTTTTTATTTTAAAGATAGTAAAATCCAGCAAAACATAACAGAACAAAATCAATCAAAACAAAGCAGTAGAACTGGTACAGAACTTCAAAGCAGGATGCTAGGAAAACAATAGTTACTATAGTGCATCTTGTTATCTTCACAATAGTTGACCATCCCATCAGGTATAGTAAAATCAAACCAAAAACAAAACAGAATAAAATCAATCAAAACAGAATATTGAATAAAGCAAAACAATCAGAAAAAAGCAAAACAGTGAGAACAATATTGGGCCTCAAAGACAAGATAGAAGGGAATCCCCCATATTTGCTATATTGCATACTGTCATCCTCCCAAGAGATGCTCAGACTGCCAGCCCCAGGCCTGCAAAATCAGCCAAAAAATACTAACATTTAGTTGCTTTATGTACCGCAGTTGCTATCAACTTAGCCAGTCCTCCAAACCAGCAGGTTGCTTAAGGGGTGGGGGATGGGGGGTGATTCTCAGCCCGCGCGCCAGTAGGCTCAAGGGAGGCACAGATCTTTCTCTTCCTGGAGTCCGCGCTGCTCACGCCACTCACCAGAAAGGCAGGTTAGCAGTCTTCTGGTTGGATCCTCCCTGACCCAACATGGCAGGTTCTGGGGAGGTGCAGATCGTTCGCTCTTTGCTGTTTTATGTCCTTGCCCTATAGTTCCCACTCTCATTAATCAATGCTTGCTAGGTGTCGAGGCCAGAGGCTGCAGCACACCAGCTGATGTGTGTGGCTTTGTGCTCTTGCCGACAGAGCCCGTGGAGACCACCAACTTCGGACACCTGGAGGCAGTGGGTGGAGGTGGATGGCCAGAGGGCCACCGGTTGGTTCACACCCATTTTCACCAACTCCTCACCCCAGCAAGCATTTGCAAGGCCCTCAGGTGCCAGTGGTCCAGGATTTCTGCAGTAAAGGAGGAGAGAATAATTGTGCAAAGTCACTTCTCACTGGGGAAGAAGTAAGAGGAGAAGTGAAGTTCTGTCTTCCAACTGGCTTGTCTCTGCTACAGCCAGTTGCTTCCACCAATCCCGAACCACAATATCCCCACGACCACACCTAGACAGCAGTCTTCAGCAAATGCCTACCCTTTGATGTTTCTGTTCATTTGTGGATCTCTCTCTGTCTCTGTCTCTCTCTGTCTCTGTCTCTCTCTGTCTCTGTCTCTCCCTGTCTCTCTGTTTCTCTCTGTCTCTCTGTTTCTCTCTGTCTCTCCTTATGCAGTGTTGGGAACTGAACCCAGGCCTCATGCATGCTGGGGAGATGCTATCATGCTATGCCCCCACTTCTCCATTTTTGAAATACTTTCTCCGAGGTTGTCTTTTGGGGGGAAGGAAATTGCAAACTGTATCAGTTTGTATTTTGACAGGAATCAGAAAAGTCATCCTTCAATCCAAAAAAGAAAAAAAAAATCCCTTTGTTGTCCCTCTAGGCATCTGGGGAACTTGGCGTCCCCAGCCAGGGTGTACTTTCCGCTCATTTTGCTGCCCAGTGGGCTTGCAGTACCTGATTCAGTGATTGGAACTTGATTGTCTTTGCATTTTAGAGACTGAGGTATAATTCGCATGCCATAACATTGCTGCTTTTACCCAGTATACAATTCAGTGATTTTCAGCATATTCACAAAGCGGCACAGCCACCACTGAACTGCAGAAAATTTTCATCAACCCCCAAAGAAACCCTACACTCATTTGCAATCACTCTCTGTTCCTCTCTGCCCCTACCTGTGGCAACAACCACTTATCCATTTTCCGTCTCCATGGATTTGATTTGTCTATTCTGGGTCTCTCATGTATATAAAATCAAATACTGTGTGGCTTTTTGTGTCTGGCTTCTTTCACCTATGATAATGTTTTCAAGGCTCATTCTTGTGGAAGCATGCATCGGTGTCTCATTCTAGTTTTTGAATAAATAGCATTCCGTTGTATGAATACAGCACATGATATGTTTGCATTTGGGGCCATTATGCTGCACTGAATATTTATGTACAGGTTTGTGTATGGACATGGATTTTTCAGTGTTCTTGTATATGTATCTAGGAGTTGATTTCTGGGTCTTATTGTAACTCTGTTTGAGGAACTGGCAAATGGTCTTCCAAAGCTACTTTATCATTTGATGTTTTCATCAGTAACGTATGAGGATTCTAACTGTTCCACATTCTTGACAGCATGTATGTCTGCCTTTTGGATGATAACCACCCTAGTTGACATGAAGTGATCATTGAAGTGGTTTCAATTTGCATTTCCCTAGTGACCAAATATGTTGAACATGTTTTTCATGTGCTTATAGGCATTTGTGTATTTTCTTTGGAGAAATGTCCATTCATATCCTCTGCCCTTTAAAAAAAAATCGGGCTTTCTTTTTATTGTTGTGACATTAGATACTTTTTGGGAAACAGTTTATAAATATTTTCAACTGTTATCTGGTTGCCACTTTCTTGATAATGTGCTTTGATGCACAAAAGTATTTAATTTTGATGAAGTTCAAGTTATTTTTTTTTCCCTCTAGCTTGTTTTGCAGTGATTATCACAAGTGAAAGACCATTGCCTACCCAAGATTATGAGAAATTACTCCTCTGTTTTCTTCTAGGAGTTTTATAGTTTAACTTTTACTTTTCTAGGTACAGTGGTACCTTGGTTCATGAACTGAATTCTTTCCATGACTCTGGTCAAATTCAGTTGCAACCAGAACTGTAGAATGAATTCCGCGACCAGAATCACAGTAACATTCGATTCATTTTGAGTTACGTGTTACATAGGTGTAAGGTGGGGATCTAACTTCACTTTTTTGTATGTGTCTATCCAGTTGTTTCAGCATCCTTTGCTGAGCAGACCATTCTTTCCCTGTCGAATTGTCTTGGCACCCTTGTCGCAAATCAATTGACCGTAAATGTATGGATGTATTTCTGAACTTTCAATTTTATTCCACTGATTTATGTCTGTCCTTATCCAATACCACATTCTCTCTCTAAAAATTCTATCCATCTAAAGTGCACAACATGAACATAGTTAAAGTCAACATATCGATCATCTTGTATAGTTCTGTGTGTGGGTGTGTTTATGCTCACAGGTGGGTGTATGTGGTAAGAGCACCTAAAACCTACTCTCTTAGGAAACTTACAGTGTGCAACACAGTGTTATGAGCTCTAATCCTCAGGGTATACACAAGATTGGTCATCCCACATGACTGCGACTTGGTGCTCTTGACCTTCATCTCTCCATTTCATCCTGCCCCGCTGAACACTTTGGTTCAGATTTAGAGTGTTTCCCCGAACCTTCTAAGTTAGGAGGTGACTGGACTATGGGAGCATAGTACTCTTTGGTGGACTGACCCAGTGATGAGATAATAATACAAGATGCTGTTAGGAGGTGGGGCACAGTTGGAAGAGGCGTGCCACTGGGGAGGTGGTATGCCTTTGGAGTATGCATCTCTCTTCCCGGCTCTCCACTTTTTTCTCTGCTTCCTGGGTGTCATGGGTGGAGCAGCTTTCTTCTGTCACACCCTTCCACCATGCCACTTCTGCCTCGGAGCCAGCCGACCATGGAGCAAACCCTCCAAAAACCATGAGCCAGAATAAACCTCTCCTTAAGTGTCTAGTGCTGAGTATTTTGTCCCAATGATGAGAAAGCAGCACTGGCCAGGTGTGGAGGTGCACGCCTGTAATCCTAGCACTTGGGAGGCTGTGGCCGGAGGATCATTGCAAGATCAAGACCAGCCTAGGCTACAAAATGAGCTCAAGGACGGCCTGAACTGCATAGTGAGACCCTGTCTCGAAAAGACCAAAAAAAAAAAAAAAAAAAAAAAAAAAAAAAAAAAAAAAAAAAAAAAAAAAAAAAAAAAAAAAAAAAAAAAAAAAAAAAAAAAAAAAAAAAAAAAAGAAAGAAAGAAAGAAAGAAAGCAACACCTGCTAGCAGCCTCTGTAGCCACTATTCAATGCTCCTTTTATATATGTGATCTTTTAAGAAATTTGCATGTAAGAGAGATCATGCAGTATTGTGCTTTCTGTGTTTGGCTTATTTCACTTAACCCACTGTCCCCCAGGGTCAGCTTGTTGTTGTGAATGGCAAGATCTCCTGTTGTTAAAAGGCTGAGTGGTTTTTCATCATCTGTGCATACTGCAATCCAGTCTTCCACTAGTGAGCACGAAAGTGGTTTCCATTGCTGTGCTCCTGATTGTTGTAGCTTTTTAGTAAGTTTTAAAATCAATTGACCATAAATGTTATGGCATGGATTTGAAATGACTCCCAAAAAACTTATATGTTTAGAGGATGGACTTTTGGGAGGTGATTGGATTAAGAGAGCTCTAACTTCATCAATGGATTAACTCCTTGAATGCAGGGAAGCAGCAGGTGGGAACCAGGTAAGACAAAGGCATCATGGGAATGTAACCTTGGGGACTACATGTGATCCCCAGCCCTATCTTCTTTGGCTGTTTCTCCCACTCTCTGCTTTCCAGGTGCCATGAGGAATAGCTCTGCTCTATCACACCCTTAAGCCATGATGCTTCCACCTCATCTCAGGCTCACAGAAATGAAGCCGGCAAACCATGGACTGAAACCTCTGAAACCGTGAGTCAAAATAAACCTTTCCTCCTTTGGGTTATCTCAGGTATTCTGTCACAGCCATGGAAAGCTGACACAATGAATTTTCTAACTCTGTACTCTTCAAAGATCCTTATATATATATTTCTGAGTATTTTAAGCAGGTAGCATGAGCTATAATGACCTGTTTCTTTTTATTCTTTTTTAAATGCCTTCTATAGATTTTTAAATTATGTGTGTTTGGACAGAATAGGTGTGAGATAAGGGCCTAAGTCAGCATCCAGCAATCTGGGCTATGTGCCTTTCTTTGTATTCTCTCGACTTCCCAAGCTGTTTCACTTATTGTCACAAGGGACCTCAGAGAAAGCTGGAGTAGCACACATTTTAGTTCAGGTATGGCAGGATGGGGTAGAGAAAGACTCTCAATTATGTGACTTAGGCTCTTCCTTTCACTTGAATTATCTTCATGAATGGTCCTCTGTCCAATCTCAGCCTGATGAGAATCTCCCAAAGAATGGTTCACACTGATTGACTTGATTCTGGTTGCTCCACCAATCACAGAACAAGGAGTGGGCTTATGATGATCGGATTAGTCTAATCCAGCTCCACCTTCAGGACAGGACATCGTCTTGAGAACACTTGAATAAAACATGGCTTTTGTTAGAGGAGAGATAAATTCAATTCATCTTCAAATCTCCAGTGGGCAGTGCAGGGCTGCTGCTGATGGGACAGACCTGTTAACTAATGGCAGAGATGAAGACAATGGCAAGGCAGCCTATAATTCCTTTTCTTCTGCAGGCAGTAGTACTGACCACATGGGGAAATTAGGCATCACAATGAGTAGTTTTACCATGTCTTCTGGAACCTTTCAAGCCCAAGTGCTCGAAGAAATAGAATGAGCCAGGCATGGTGGTGCACGCCTGTAATCCCAGAACTCTGCCAGGCTGAGGTAGGAGAATGAAAAGTTTGAGCCTAGTCAGGACAACTTAGTGAGAGCTTGTCTCAAAATTAAAAAATAATAATAATAAAAAAGGACTGGGGATGTAGCTTAAAGGTCCTGGGTTCAATCCCTAGGACAATAAAGGAAGGAAGGAAAAAAGAAAGGAAGGAAGGAGGGAAGGAAGGAAGGAAGGCCGGCTGCTAGCCTCCTTTATGTTGCCACAGCAACACTAACACAATAATAGTAGCTAAGACGTGTGTAAATCAGGTACCATGCAAGGGATTTGCATCTGCTACTATCTCATCTAATCCTGTTCCCAATTCACAGCTAAAGCAATTGAAACCTATCGAAAACTTGTCACTGACTTAAGGGGGAGGTCACACAGCTGTCCATGACGAAGCAGGACATAATGTCACATTTAACTCAAGGATGCCTCCCCTCAAATGGCACACTGTGTACTCAAGTCTCAGTGGCAAAACAAGGATAACCATGATGCCAGAGCTACCCAAATTAATCTCTGCTTTGTAAACATTGAATGCCTCTGTAAATATCTGGGAGCTGTAACTGTTGTAGGAGTCCTTTGCGGCTGGCTTCTTCAGCATCTCCTTCTGCCTTCACCTCCCAAGGCTAATCTGAGTCTTTGTGGAATCCCCCTCTTGGAGCTGTTTTCAACCAGGCATATCAAATAAGGTAGTGTTTACGTACACAAGATGTGCTAAACGCTTAAAAGTGTTTTCAATTATTGGTGTTCTTACTGCTTCCATAACTGATATTTTAAATATGCATTTATCAATATTTAGAATTGTTATTACTTATTTATACTTAACATAATGAACTTGAAGGCAGAGGCTATAACTAGTCAGTCTCTCAGTATTTGTGTGTGTGTGTGTGCGTGTGCACAGTGGGAATCAAAACCCAGGACCTCACACAAACCAGATGAATGCTCCACTCCTGAGCTATATTCCCAGGCCTCTGTACCCGATATCTTGAAGATATTAATATAACACTTTAGTCATCATGGAGTTTTTAGTAGAAACTAATTACAATATAAATAGTTTTTCAAAGTCATGTATCAAAATATAAACTACCTTATTGAAACTGGTTAGGTGTGGAAAAGTGATTGTAAGCTAAAATTAAAGTATGCTCATATTTTAAAATGTGTAATGTGAAGACATTGAAAATAAGTAATACGCACAGTAAGCATACATATCCCATGATGAAAGGAATACCTGGGAATGAAGCTGAAATGTATTAGTTGCATACCAAATGTGCAAATAATCGCATAACAGATGCGGCTCTAACTCACACACACATACAGTGACAACCTTCCTTAAGAAAAACCCACACTAGTATCAACAGTTAGTGCCATAAATCCTGAAGATCCTAACTTCTTCCTGAGGTTGTCTAAGTTTTGCTACTAAGTGTTCAAATTTAATTCTGAAAGCAGGCAAGAAAACAGAATCAACAGGACCAAGAAGGTAGGGCTGAAGGATCTTCACTCTGTGTCTTTTTTTTTTTTAAGTTTCACTTTAAAATCATGTTCTCTGTGAAATGCAGGGGAAAATTATGATAATGCAATACTTTCATCTATTTGTATTGCCTTGGCAAGATCATCTCAGCTTCAACATTACTCTGGCTTCTGACTCTACACCAGAGGAAAGAATGTTCTTTAGTTTTGTATTGAAGGAGAGGCAATGTTTACAATGCCCTGGACTCATAATCCTGTTTCTCATTCATTCCACACATGTGTTTGAGCACCTGCGATGGTAGATCAGGGGCAATATGAATTCTATCCCTCTTTTATGATCACCTTGCCATTATACTACAGAGACACAAGGATCCGTGCTTAATGGGCATCAGCTCAAACTCCACTTCCTCCTGCTGAGACAAGTGTTATTATTGTTATCCTTTTGGTATTATCATTGATATGTACTGAATGCTAGAAATGGCTAGTGGCCTGTCCAAGCTCACATAGTAAGTGGTAGAAGTAGGATTCGAGGCCAGAACTAAGAGCAGAGTCCCAAGCTGACCCGTGATGCTGGAACACCGCTCAGTATGACAGAAGTGTGTAAGACACAATCCCTGTCTCATGCAACAAACTAATGACTGTCTGAGGACAACCGGCATAGACCGAATAACAAGATGTGAGTACGATCACAAAGATGCTTTCAAAGAGTTATGGATTGCAGGACACAGAAGGAAAGCCTTTGCTGGAGAGGTGGGGGAGGGGTTCTTTTTTTATTTAAGAGAAAAAGGACACATATAAGAAAGACAAAAAGCAAATGAGACAAACAAATGACTAGAGCAAATGCACAACAGTAACAATATAGGTTTACAAAACAGAATGATAGAAACTTGACAATGGTTGCAATATTGCATATCGTTACCTTCAAAACAATTGTTTACATTAACAGATATAGACATGCAAAATTGATCTAATCATAAGAGTATTAACCGTTCCTTCTCAATAACTAATACATTCAGCAGTATGTTCGTTTTAGCTATCTTACATATACATCTATACAGATTTATATATTTTTCCTTTTTCTTTCCCTCTTTCCCCCTTTTACCTTCCCAATTACTTTTGCTCTTTGAGCAGTTTTTTACGCTTTGATAGTATTTATTGTAGATTTTGGATCATATATACTTTTTCAGTTTCTTACACTAGGGAGACAATATGGTACTTACACATGAGGGAAGGGTTCTTGAAGAAGTCAGAAAGCAGAATTGTAGAGACAGAGGGTGTTTTTAAAAAGTGGGGAGAGAGGATGGGACATTCTGAAGAGCAGTAATAGGATCAAAGTAATTCAAGTCCATATGAACTTGAGGAGAGCTGCGAACTGTAACCCAGTATGTCTGGATGGGCCAGAAACCAAGGGGACCAGAGAGGTGGGACAGATTTGTGAAGAGATCACAAGGTGGCCAGGAGAGCGTCAGAGAAGGACATGGCTTGAGACATAAGGGAACGGGTCTGGGAGGGACAGATTTCTGTTCAAGAGGACCACAAGGGTCTGCGTGTCCACCTGCAGATCAGCTGTGTCTGGAGTAGACAGGGCCTAGGAGCCAGAAAAGGGCACTGCATATCCTTTAAGTTCGAGATCATGGATCTAGACTTCTGTAGAAGATTTTAGATACGGTTAATAAGATTCTTTAACATTTAAGGAAAAGCAGGACAAAAATATTAAAAACGTTTACAGAATTGACATGCTAGTATTTGTACCCCAGCTTACTTTTCAAAATCAGTCTTAATGAAGTTGTATGATTTACCCATAACTATTCATTCATTTATCCCCTAAGAGCATTTAATGTATGCATTTAATGTATGCAGGGTGCTCTGACAGCTAGAAAAGAGGCATAAACAGCCTCGGAGCCTGTTCCGGGTCATTAGCAGCCTAGAGGGGAAGTTCTAGATGCTGTCAAAGGGCACCGAGGTGCTCTAGGAAGCCTAGGGAGTGAGTGTAAAGAGTCTCTCCTTACTGTGGGATGGGGAAGGACCAGGGAGTGGCTGCTGAAGAGGCAGCCGGGCAGGGGCCACAGCAGTGACGGGGATCTGGACATGGGGACGTGCAGGAGAGCGGCTTCCTGGGAGAGGGAAGTTAGGACGAGCCAGGGGCACCAGTGCGGATGAGCCCGAAAGGTGTGTGAATGCAAAGAGACTGTGCTTAATCAGCAGACTGTAAATCTTGATTCCCATGAAGGTCAGGTCTCCCTTGCTCACGCTAAATCTCCCAACCCTTGCACGCTACGCCATAAATCCATGTTGAATGAATGAATGAATCTGAGCTACCTGAACCGCACTGACACCTAGTTAATTTAGTGATTCAAGTGACAAAAATTTTTTTTTTTCACAATTCTGGCTCAGTTCATCTAACAATTCAGCTAATGAACACTGCAGTAAAAGTAAAGGATTCAAGACTGAAAGAAGACATTGGATTCTGTTCCTAGTAAAGACTTCATAGAAAAAATGTTGGCCAAGAAAAAAATGATTTTTGCCCTTGATGATGTTATATCTGTATTCTTATCTTTGCTTATTTATTTTTTATTTTCTTTATTTACTTATTTACTTAGTTTTTGAAACAGGGTCTCACTATGTTGTTAAGGCTTCACTATGTAGCCCAGGATAGCCTCCAACTCACAACAATCCTCCTGCCTCAGCCTCCTGAGTTCTGGGATTATAGGCATACACCACCACGCCTGACCTTAGTTTTGCTTTTAGATGTAACTTCATTAAGAAGTTTTGTTCAGTAAATGTGTGTGAGTGTGGCCAGCTTGCACACACAGGTACCTGCATGCTAGAACATATTTTTCCCCCAGAAATTTTGAAGCATTTTAGTGGAAATATATTTCCTTCCATTTGATAAGAAAGGCGCTTACAGGAAAAAAAAAAAAAAAGAAAAAAAACCAGTTTATATTATAAAACACTACTGAAGCAATTACGAAATGTCTCCTAGACTTGTGTTGAGACTTGTCTGAATGCCATGCATTGATCTGCAGTTAAAGACATGAAAATACAGAAGGATATATGAGCATGATCAAATGCAGTTTTGCTTTAATGCATTTGTCTTCTTTTTCCCAAGAATAGTGTTCTTTCTTTTTCCCTCTCTGACTTGGACTTGCTATATTGTCCAGGTTAACCTTGAAGTTATGATCCTCCAGCCTTTGCCTCCCCTGGAGTTACAGTTGTTTCACCATGGTTTTTGTGTTTTGTTTCATTTGAGACAGACTCTGCCTATGTTGCCCAGGGTAGCCTCAAGCTCCTGCACACAAGTGATCTTTCTGCTTCAGCTTCCACGGTAGCTGGAACTACAGGCATGTGCCGTAGCACCTGTGTTTCAACTCAGATATTCTTGTCCTCAGAGAAGAAACAAAATGCAATCAGATACCAAAGATTCGGCAGCAGTATGTAGCACTGCCCTTTCAGGGAGAATATCTGAGATCTGTAAAAAGCGTTATCTGCAAACATGGCCTCCGATAGGAAAACGAATGATAACGAGTGCCACTTAATAGTATTATTATATCCTTGCTGAGGTTCTTTGTATGTTTCAGCTTGGAAGGTGTTCGGGGATGAGATTAATATTTAAATCAGTGAACTCTGGATAAAGCAGACTGCCCTCCCTAACGTGGGTGGGCTTCTTCTTATCAGCTGAAGACCTGAAGGAACAATAAGCCACAGAAAGTCCTGCAGCAGACTGCTGTCAGACTTTATCTGCAACACGGAAGTGGGATATTGGTTCTTCCAGATCTTGAGTTTGCCGTCCATACAGCAGATTTTGGATTTGCCAACCTCCGTAAACACAGGAGCCAATTTGTTATAACAAATCACTCCCTCTCACTTATATGTGCGTATATGTATGAATGTATATTTCCCATGGATCCTGTTACAATGGAGAACCTTGACTTGTACAATCTTGAAGCTGTTTTAATGTTGACCTTCTGCAGAATTGCTGTCTCTGGTCTTTGTTTCATTGTTCTGCCCCAGCTTGAGGATATTATAAAAGACCAGTGGACCCCAATACTGTTTAGATTGTAAGGACACTGTTGTATGAACTCCTGTTGTGCTCACCTCTTGCTTTATTCTGCTTTTCTTGGCTTTCCTTCCCATTGCTTCTTGGCCTTTTGGCACGGATCAAGTGCAGTATCTTTGCTTACCTCCTCTATTTTTACCCTATCGTGCTGTGTGTATGTGTGGCAGCCATTACTATTTTATGAATGAGGTGAAATTGAAAAGCAAATGAACACATCACTGATTCTTCCTTTATACATTAGCTCAGAAATCTTAGCAGAACAGATTCAGTGAAGCTGGGTGTGGTGGTGTGTACTTATAATCCCAGTACTTGGGAAGCTGAGGCAGGAGGATGGCCACAAGTTTAAGGCCAGCCTGGGCTACATAGTGAGTGCAAGGCCAGCTTGAATTACAAAGCGAGACCCTGAAAAAAATTCAGTGAAGCTAGAAAGGATTAAATCACCTCTACAATACTAACTAGTCTCGTGCATACCATTCTTATAATTATACTTGTACTTTCAGAATTGTGACTCCTTATTAAAATATACACTACAGGTCTAGAGGGTTTTTTTTTCCATTTTCCTGTTAACTCTGGTTCTATTTTTCAATAATGTTCCAACTAAGGAAAAAACATGTGTGATACTTTTTTGAATTAAAAAGATTTTGGGTTGGGGATGTAGCTCAGTGGTAGAGCACTTGCCTAGCAGGAAAGAGATGCTATGTTCCATTCCCCCAGAAGTTATAAGTGATAGGCTTATTCTCTGATTCAGAATAGTGACATTTGAGGGCCGGGAGTTTGGCTCAGTGCCTTAAGCGCCTGCCCTGGCAAGCGCGAGGTTGTGAGTTCAATCCCCGGTGCTGAAAAAAAAAAAAAAAAACAAAAACAAAAACAAAAAGCAAAACAAAACAAAAAAAAGAATAGTGACATTTGTATATAGATAACATATTAGATGTTTTGTATTAGAGAAATATACTTGCCTATTTCACATTAGACTTTGTATATTTGCCTTTATTATGCATTTTATGAATATTCATATGCATAGTTTATATAGTCCCATACATGTGAATTTGATCCTTTTATTTCTTAAATTTTATTGTTACTTTTATTGTTAGTATGTCTTGTGATACATAAAAATTACATTCATCTTGGGGAACTGGTACATATACATATTGCATCTTGATGATTTTCACTTCCTTTCCACGGTTTCCTCTCCCGCCTTTCTTGGTCCCTCCCCATCTGCACAAAGTCCACCTCCCTGCTTCTCACCATCTGTCTTTCATTTTTGCTCTTTAAGTTGTTTATGTTCAGGATTTCTAATACAGGAGAGATCATGTGATATTTACCCTTCTGTGTCTGGTTTTTCCACTTAGCGGTAAGAGCTCAAGATCCATCATGAGTTTAGTTTTTACCAGTGAAAGAACATCCTTATTTAACTGCTAAGATGGTCCAAATTCCACATTTCAAGAGGACACAATATAAGTGTTGTGTTCTATAATGCTGTGGTTTTCTTTGCATTTTCCCATATGTTACAAGTAATAAAAGGTCATGGCATACAATTTTTACTTAAATAATTGTTAATCATTTTAAAAATACCAGAAGTTTTAAAAAAACATGCTGACAAAATGTACTCATAATGTAAGAGATTCCTATTTCTAACTCATACTACCTTTCACTGTCAAATATTGCTGGTTCTAGTTTTCAGTTATGAAACTGTCCTGGAGTAATTTATCTAAATACAAATAGAATAATAGGGTTTTGAACTAGGAAGAATGTTAGGGGTTTATTCTAGCTCCATAATTTTACAAATTTAAATCAGGGCCAGAGATGTTAATTATCATTTGTTTTATTTTGTTTTGCTTTGCTTTGCTTTGTTTTTCAAGACAGGGTCTTGCTATGTACTTCAGGTTGGCCTTGAACTCAGTATGTGGCCCAGGCTGTCCTGGAATTTACAAAGATCCTCCTGCCTCATCCTCCCAAATGCTGCAATTATAGGCATGCACCACCATTCCCAGCTAGTTGTCATTATTAAGGTCAGACAAATTCTTTATTTTTAATTTTTTTTTTTTTTTTTTTTTTTGCGGCACCAGGGATTGAACTCACAACCTTGCGCCTGCCAGGGCAGGAGCTTAAGGAACTGAGCCAAACTCCCGGCCCTGGTTTTTTTGAGGCAGGGTCGCACTATGTAGCTCAGGCCAGCCTTACGCTCGCGTTGTAGCCCAAGCCGGCCTCGAACTCACAACGCTCCGCCTACCTCAGCCTCCCGAGTGCTGTTTATTTTTAATTTTTAAAATTTTAATTGGTACACGTTTGCAGTACATAATGATTACATTCATCACGGGGAGATGATTCATGGACATAATACATTTTAATTCTTTTTACTTCTCCTTCTTCCCTCCTCCCCTCCATCCATTTCTTGCACATTACGAAAGTTCTATCTCCCTGTTTCCTATTATCTATCTTTTATTTTGCTCTTTAATTTATTTATATTTTGGGTTTCCCATATAAGAGAAACTGTGTGATATTTAAGCTTGCGTGTCTGATTTATTTCATTTAATGTTTTTGTCTCATTTTCTTGCAGATGAGTCAAATATATATCCTTCTTTAGGCAGAGTAGTACTCCATTGTGTATAAATGTCATATTTTCTTTATTGATTCATCTGTTGATAGGCATTAAGGCCACTTTCAAGATTTAACTATTATAAGTTGTGCTGTTATTAACACCGGTATGCACGTATCACTATAATATGATGTCTTTTACTATTTTGGGAAGATACTTAGAAGGGGAAGATCTGGGTCAAATTAAGGCCATACAAATTAATTAATTAATTAATTAATTAATTATTTTTGAGATAGGGTCTTGCTATGCAGTTCAGTCTGGCCTTGAGTTCACTTTGTAGCCCAAACTGGCCTCGAACTCATAGTAATCCTCCTCCCTCAACCTCCTAATGTTGGGATTACAGACATGTGCCACCATGGCTGGCCCATGTAAATTCTTAAAACCAAAAACAAAACACCAAAGCGGGGTTCAAAGACTGAATATTCAAGCCGGGCGTGGTGGCGCACGCCTTTAATCCCAGCACTCGGGAGGCTGAGGTAGGCGGAGCGTTGTGAGTTCGAGGCCCGCTTGGGCTACAACGTGAGCGCAAGGCCAGCCTGAGCTACATAGTGCGACCCTGCCTCGAAAAACCAGGGCCAGGAGTTTGGCTCAGCAGCTTAAGCGCCTCTCCGGCAGGCGCGAGGCTGTGAGTTCGATCCCTGGTGCTGCCAAAAAAAAAAAAAAAAAAGACTGAATATTCTAGAAAGAAACACAGGAGTCAATTCTACACTTTGTGCCATTTATAATCTTACATAAAACATTGGTTTATTTCCTACTAAGATACTTGTTTGCTCTCCTGTGGCTACCGTCAAAATACTTCATCACAGTCAACTCCAAAAAGTGCTTGAGATATTGTGATTTGCGATGCCACATGGTGAACAAATAATAATTCCTAAGAATGCCTATTGCTAATTTTAATCATGTCAGAAGAAGGAAAGTTTGAAAATCATCACCCAGGGCGGCTGCTTCCTCTTCTTTCATCTGCCTCTCTGAAAATAGACATAATCCTGACTGGCATAAGAGCATGTTAATGAGGCTTCAGTCTTGCTAGTTCATTTTTTTGACATTTGCTCTTGGAGTAGAGCACATTAAAAGACTATTATTAATCTTTAGCTTTCCACGGTGCCATCATTAGGCATCGCATCCAGGAACACACCTGGAAGGCGGCACAGTCTCTCTCTCTAGCCTGAATGGAGCCTGGCTCAGTCGATAGTTTTAGATCAGGTAACCACAGTCAGCAGAAGGGAAGCTTTGTTTTCTCCTCCTTGCTAGGGGCTTTTGGTTGGTTGTTTGGCAAGCGGTCCTTTTGGCTTTGCTAAACACAGCCCTTCAGGAGCTCATAATGGAGAGCCAGTTCGCGTGAACAATGATCAGTATTAAAAGTAATTGGGGGAAATGATGTAATGTAAACAAACAGTACCATAACACTCCTATTTTGACCAAATGTATACAATATTTGCTTTAATCAACTTTGTCTCTCTTAATCATAACTTTATTTAATCACACATTCATTTCCTTATTTTATTTTTTTGGTGCTGGGCTTGAACGCAGACTTTGCACATGCTAAGCACATTCCTAACCCCTGAACTACATCCCTAGGAACTGCAATGTTATTGGTTAGAATTCATGCACTTTCAAAGGAGAAATCACTGGTTTTTGAGGGGAGGGGTACAAAAATCTTCACTGTAAAACATGATAATTCTCAACTATAAATTCTCCTAATAAAAACTAAACATCAAAAATTTTCAAAGATACTTTTCATAGATACTTTCATCTTTTCATAGATACTTTAAAAAGAAACCTAAGAGCGAAATGTGCATTTGAAAACTGTTTATGAGCCAGAAGTCAGTCTTTCCATATGTGATCAAATAATTTTCAAGAAGTGTACCAAGATTATTTAGTGGGAAAAGACTACGTTTTGGACAAATGGTTTGAAAAAACTGCATACGCTAGATACAAAAATTCACTAAAAAATCTAAATATAAAAGTTTAAAAAAGAAAAAAAAACTCCACAAAACAAAAAACCTTTAAAAAAAAAAAGAAAAAAAACCCCACTCCTAATACTTTCTGATATTGGATTTGGTAGTGATTTCTTGGTTACAACACCAAACCACATCACAGATAAGCCAAGAAAAAACAGAGACACCACACCACATGAAAATTAAAATCTGTGTATCGAAGGACAAAATCACGATGTGGAAAGGCAATCCATGAAAAGGCAGAAGACGTTTGTAAATTAGATATCTTGTAAATCGTTAAGATCCTTCACATTAAAAAACCCGATATTTCAACAACAGACAAATCAATTAAAATATGAGCAAGATTTCCAAATTACACATCTCTAAAGAAGACATAGAAATGATTAGCAAACACATGAAAAGATACCAAGGTCATCGAACACTAGTGAAATGCAAGTCAAAACCACGGAGAGATATCACTTCACACCCTTTTAGCACAGTCACTATTTAAAAAAAAAAAACTTAAATGTTGTTGAGGATGTAGAGAAGTACAGTGTTGTGCAGTGGTGGTGAAAATGTAAAAGTGGTGCAGCCTCTATAGAAAACAGTCTGATGATGCCTCAAAATTAAAAACAGAATGACCCTATGATCTAGTAATTTCATTTTTGGAGTACAGACCCAAGAGAATTGAAAGCAGGGTTTCAAAGAGATGTCTGTCCATGTGTGCTCATAACAGAAACATTATTAATAGTCAAAATGTTGATAGTAACTGTAGGATCCAAAGAAAGATGAGCAGTGAAACAAAATATATATGCAATAGACTGTTCAGCCTTAAAAACTGAAGATTAGACACATGCTACAACATGCTTAGAGGTTTATGCTAAGTTAAATAAGCCTGTCACCAAGAGATACATGTATCATTCTGCTTATGTGAGATACCTAGAGAAGTCAAATTCATAGAGGATGAAATAGTGGTGGTTACCAGGGGCAGGAGGAGTGGGGAGCGGGGGGCTGTCTTTTAATGGGCACACAATTTCAGTTTTATGCTGGGTTTTGGAGATGGTGGTGATGGTTGTACAATAAATAATGTGAATGTGCTGAATGCCACTGAACTTATACCCTTAAATATGGTGTAGACTATAAAATTTCCATTAGATATATTTTACCACTTTTTCTTTTTGATGGTACTAGAAATTCCACCCAGGTCTTCACATATGCTAGGCAAACGCTTGACCACTGAGTCATACTCCTAACTCCACGATTTAAAAAAAAATCTCTTTATAATCTTATATAAAAGATCAGTTTATCCCTACTAGATATTTTATCATCTAGTAACTATATCCATAGTTTTTAACCAGAGTGTATAAAGTGCAAATATCGATGCACTGCATAAACAGACACACAATATATCTGAATATTAAAATTTTGTGAAGAGGAAAAGCAATTAAGGGAAGAATGAAAGTGCTGATGGAAGAGGAAAATGATAGAAAAGGGAGAAATATTCATTTTTGTTGATGAGTCTGTGCTCTGTATTCCAATTGAGCAGAAAAATATCTAAAGGAGAAACAGAAAGATCAAGTGCAGTATAATCTATAGCAAGGTTTATGAACAGTTTTGGCGTTTGGGGCTGAATAACCCTTCTTTTTTTTTTTTTTTTTTTTTGCGGCACTGGGGATTGAACTCACAACCTTGCGCTTGCCAGGGCAGGTGCTTAAGCCGCTAAGCCAAACTCCCCAGCCCTGATTTTTTGAGACAGGGTTGCACTATGTAGCTCAGGCCGGCCTTGCGCTCGCGTTGTAGCCCAAGCCGGCCTCGAACTCACAACGCTCCGCCTACCTCAGCCTCCCGAGTGCTGGGATTAAAGGCGTGAATAACCCTTCTTAGCAGCCTCCCTGGCCTCGACTCTCTCGGGCCTTCCACTCAGTGATGACACCACAAACTGTCTTCAGTCATGTTAAAATGTCCCCTTAGGGGCAAAATCTCACCCGGTACAAAATTATTGCAGAGCAATTAGTTAAAATTAGGAATAATTTGGACAATGGTTAGGGTTTGAATAGAGCCTTGTGCAGCTTGGTTAAGATGTGTATGAATCCAGCTTAGGTGTCTCAGTCCTGGCAGGTATTGGCAGGTGTTGCATGGACTGTGACACATATATCATTACCTTATGATGATCACTGTGACAAAGGAAGTCCACACCATCCGACGCTCTGGGAAAGAATTATGATGGCAGTAGGGTTTAAATCCTTTGGGAGGGAGGGGAGGAGGGAACTGCAGTCAAATTGGAAGAAAAGTGAATTCAAAGCCCAGGCTCTGAGTTCTTGCTTAGTTATAGCTAATGTGCTTCTTTCTCTTCTTTTTTTTTTTTTTTCTCTTGGTCTTTTTGAGACAATCTCACTATGTAGTTCCCATTGGCCATGAGTTTACTTTGTAACCCAGGCTGATCTCAAATTTGCAATGATCCTCCCGCCTCAGCCTCCTGAGTGCTGGGATTACAGGTGTGCACCACCACGCCCAGCTCGGCTACTGTGCTTCTGTTTCAGAGATCATCTCTAAATGTAAAAAGAGAGTACACTAGTCTTTATTAATCAACAGTATTGATTGAGGAAACACTTGCACCTATTGGTGATTAGATAATGCAGATGTTAGATGCTAGTCTTCACATTCACAGGGCTTAGAATACATTTGGGGCTTAAGACATGTTCATTCAAGAGTCAGGCTGCAGTGGGACAGGGAATATGGATAATGGATAATTGCTGATTAGGGTTATCCCGGGATTCATAAAGAGCGGAATTGATGAATGTGGCCTCTTCCCCCTCACATGTTGGTAAGTGGCCCCTCCAAATTCACAACTGCCAGAACTTCAGAAGGTGACCTTATTTGGAAACAGTGTCTTTGTAGATGTAATTAGTTAAGTTTAATTCATGCTGGTTTAGGGTGGGTCTTAAATTCAATGACTGGTATTCTTACAGGTCACACGAAGACGGAGTTGAAGTGAAGTATCTGTAAGCCAGTGAATGCCAAGGCAAACACCAGAATCTAGGAGAGAAGCAAGGACTAGGTTCTCCCTCAGAGTCTCTAGAAGGAACCCACTCTGCCAAGACCTGTGGAGCCACAAGAGAATACATTTCTGTTGTCTAAGCCACTGCATTCGTGATCCTGTATGTTGCTAAGGCAGCCATGAGGAAGTAATACAACTAAGGAAGACTGCATGCAAAAACTGGCTGCAAAGAACAAGGGAAATCTGAATGCGAAGAGAAGGGTGATAGAGTGAATCCTAGCCACAAAGCATGGTGAAGAAAAGCAGCCCAGTATTTCTAGAATGTGGGATCTGACAACGACTTTGAAGAAGCGGTGGCCACTTGGTATCAAATGATTTACATCCAGGAGGAGCGAGCCATGAGCGGGTAGGTAGGATGGGCCATCCTGTCTGCAGTCACCCCTCTGATGTGACATACCACAGCATCCAGTCTGAGGAGGCACGCAAGGATCCAAGTGTCACCCCCTCCCAGCAGCCTGCGTGGTTTTCCTACCTGATTTATCTTCAATTCCTTCTCACACTGCTGCCGTTTCCTGCTGAAAAATATTTTCACTCAATGTCTTTGTCGCCAACCTGTATGTTTTATTCATGCTCTCATGGTGGTGTGTTAGTGAATTAATTTTGCCTTCAAGGAAGATGGAGACAGACACTTCCCTTTGTATTCTTGGGCACACACTGTATCAGCTTTTAAGTTTGTCGCACTGGAGTTTCTGAAACAGGAGGGAAGGTTGCTACTCAGAGACATCTGCATGAGAAAGTTGGAAGCTGTTATTTGATTTATTAAAATGCTTTGTTCTAAAAAAAAATAAAAGGGCTGGGAGTTTGGCTCAGTGGCTTAAGTGCCTGTCGGGCAGGTGTGAGGTTGTGAGTTTGATCCCCAGTGCCGCAAAAAAAAAAATAAAAAATAAAAAAAAATAAAATAAAGTGACTCTTTTGGTTACTTTTCACTCGTTGCTGGGACAAAACACCCGACACCCAAAATCAGGGAAGGAAAAGTTTATTTAGCTTACAGTTTTTGGAGGTTTCAGTTCATAATCGGCTGGCTCCAAGGCAGGGTGGCATGGCACTGGGGCAATACCTCAAGGCAGCAGCCAGAGCAAAAACAGTCCGAGTAAAAGCAGTCAAGAGCAAGCCTCTTCTTCTCCCTTATATTGTACACAGGCCACCCCCTCCCTCCAGAGTGGGTGTAGCTTCACAAATCTCCTTGCCTTCCTTTGCATAGGATGAAGATGTTTACAAAGTAAGACCCCTGGCTCCCTGCTGAGTCTCTCAGCTAAACATCCAACCTTCTCAAATTGACACAATGACCAGGTAACTGCTTATGCTCTACACCCCAGGAGGTAGAGCTGCTGAGTTACTTAAACTTCTAGACTTCTCAAGTTGACACAATGTATAAACCATGACAGTGCCATAAGAAGTACAACAGAAAAATTGAGCATCAGTGTTCTACATTTTCTTATAGGATGAAATTATCTTTGACACCATAAATATACAGAGAAGATTAGTATGGCCACTGCGCAAGGATGACACACAAATCTGTGAAGTGAACTGTTTAAATATCTTAGCATCTTGGAATTGGTCTTCTTTTTCTCTTTGTTTTCGAGATAGGGGTCTTACTACATTATCCAGACTGGCCCCAGGCTCTTGGGCTCGAGCGATCTTCCTGCCACAGCCTTTGAGCAGCTGAGTCTTAACATGAATGTGCCGAGGCACCTGGCTTCTTTCTTTTCTTTTTAAAAGTACTACTGAAAAACCAAGCATGGGGAGCCAGCCCTCGCAGAGCATGTCGGGAGCATGAGGCTGCAGCTCCTGCCTCACCGTGCTTTCCTCTAAGCTGCTTTCGCAAATCCAGGCTCCTCCACTGAATCCTGCATTCTCAGAGGGCAGGGGTGATAGCTCAGTCCCCAGTGCCCACTGGCATCTCCGCGGGTAGGAGCTGTTTAACAGTAGACACATTGTGGACTCTGACACCAGACGAGTCCTTGTGTCTGTCTCTGGCTGCCACCAGCTGTGTCTCTTAATACTGAATCTCAGCTTCGGCTTCTTCATTTAAAAACAGGAGCTGTTGGTGCCATTATGAGAATTGTAAGAGGACACAATACTAAGTACAGACTGGGCACCCCATCCAGGTAACCCTTTTCCCCTTCTTATCATTCAATTTCATCACCATTGAGATTGTCTGGACTTTTTGAGGATGCAGAGGTTTTCTCATGAAACTGCAAAGCCCCAAAGTGCCCATTACACAACTGGATGTAGCTTTTGCCCCCGGAATGTCTACCTTTGAATTTCATTTATTCCTCTTTAACCAGAACCCAGAGTACAAATGGTTGCTGGTATGGCTGCTCATCCTTTCAAATAATCCATCAGGACGAAACTCCGACTCTGATAAAATCCCATTCCATCCTTACTATACAATCAAAGATATCATAGGATTCATATTCATAGGATTCACTGTTTTACTACCAGTTCTATTTTCACCAGACCTCCTTGGTGACCCAGACAACTACACACCAGCCAACCCCCTAAACGCCCTTCCACACATTAAACCAGAATATTTCCTTTTTGCATACGCCATTCTACGCTGTATCCCTAATAAACTAGGAGGAGTAATAGGTCTAGTAGCCTCAATCCTAATGTTAGCCATACTCCCAATCCTACATTCATCAAAACAACGTAGTATATCATTCCGTCCTATTAGCCAGTGCCTTCTATGAATATTAGTAGCCGATCTGTCAATCCTTACATGAATCGGAGGTCAACCAGTCAAATACCCTTTGTGTCATCCTTTTTTGTTTGGGGAAGCGCCGTGGTGGAGAGACAGCAGATGGGAAGGGTGAGGTGAAGAATCCTAGGAGAGACACTGGATCTTGTTGAAAACAGTTTGTAGCTGTGACAAAAGGGACTCCTTTTTTTTTAAAGTCAGTAATGTGTCATGTCAATAACAGATTTAGTTTATTTTGATGCAGTTGCCCTTAGATACCAGGTCCTCTTCCTCTGATTGTGCCTGGGTTTCTTTTTCTTTTCTCTTTTTGAGACAGGCTCTCACAATGCAGTTTAGGCTGAATTTGAACTCACGATGTACCCCAGGCTGGCCTCCAGTTTCTGGCAAGCCTCATGCCTCAGTCTCTCAAGTGCTGGGATTACAGGTGTGCACCTCCACGCCTGACCAGCTCTGAGTTTTTAAGAGACGCTCTTGCCTGACAGCCCAGGGAAAGAGTATTTAAAGTGACCTCCTTAGACAGTTATTAAAAGACAAAGTACTTCCCAGGACCTACCCTGAGTACTGAGTACCACAGACAAGGCCTGACTAGTTGAGAGCTAGTGTGTGGTGTGGTTGGCTGTACTGGTGCCAAGTGCAGCTCTCAGGTGTGTGTGTGTGTGTGTGTGTGCGCGCACACACGTGCACGTCAGTGCCAGCGACGAGGAGGTTCTCACTTAGGACCTAAACTGTCTAGGTTCAAAACCTAGTTCTATACTTAACTAGACAAGAGTTCTGTCACCCCTTCGGGCCTCAGTTTCCTCAGCTGACCAAGAGGCTAATGCGTATCTGACAAGGCTATCAGGAGAATGAATGAAGCTCCCCATGTAAAATACCTAGAACAGAACCTAGCAGAGAGTAAGCACTATTACCATGCAGGGCGTTTTAAGTCCACTTACATTCTCATTGCATTATAGGTTCTTTAATCTTTGTCACAAAACCTTTAATCTCTTTAGGAGCAATACTGTAAGCATCCAGCTGCTCTGCTGGCCAGGAGCACTGTGGCTCCAATTATAACCATATGCGATCTTTTAAATACACAGTATCTGGTCTACGACACATTTTCTTTAATCCATCCACATCCAGAGAGCCAGGGAGAAGGTTCTCTTTTTATCCCCATTTAAAAATATCTAAATGGTGTGTATTGCATACCAGAGCTGTTCTTGGTCCTAGGATATTGTGGTCAGTGGAGTCCAAGTCATCTGTTATCTGTAAGGCCACTGCCAGGCTAAGGTGTTAAACTACCCACATGCTGTGCCAAGCATACCTGTGTAGAGTTTCAATGTTGATGAAGAGTACAATTTATGCTTCTCTCTCCTCCTATGGAAATGACCCATGAGATGCAATGAAGATGTCTTTAATGCCTTCCCTCCCCTTTCTGGGATACATTTCACCATTTCAAAGAGTAATATTTAGGAGTAATATCTAGGAGTAATACTTAGCATATCATTCTGATGAGCACTTGTTAAATTACATTGTATTTTTGAGCACTGTCTGCTTTGATTAATATAAAACATATAATTATTTACCCTGAGAAATAGCACTGGTTGGATAATTCAACCATGTTCAAGTAAAACACACACATGAAAAATACACAATGGCTGATTGGGGGTGGCTTAGAAACGCTGAGGATACATTCAGTGAGATGGGCTAAAGAACAGTCCCCAAACACAGTCATATCTGAATCCCCTGAATTTTCAAGTTCCCTCACATGGAACGAGTTTCTGAAGATGTGACTAAATGATGGGAAGCTTATGCTGATTGGCTGGTGGGTCCTAAATGCAATCACACGTATTCTTCTAAGAGACAGCAAAAGGAAATTTGACTACATATAGCGTAAAAGATGATTTGAAGATACAGCAGAAAGAGATTTGAAGACGTCAGCCTTTAAGACTAGACTGATATGGTACAAGACAAAGCATGTGACAGCCATTAGAGGCTGTAGGAAAGAAGGAAAACCTCTCCTAAAACCTCTTGAATCTTCAGACCGAGCATGGCTTCACTGACACCTTGAGTTTAGCCCAGTAATGCTGATTTTGGATTTCTGGCCTCCACAACTGTAAAGGAATATATTTGTTATTTATTTATTTATCTTTTTGAGAGAGGGTTTCACTTTGTAACCCAGGCTGGTCTTGAACTCCTGCCTCAGTGACCCTCCTGCCTCAGCCTCCAGTATTGGGATTACAGGAGTACACCACTCTGCCCGGCCTTCTGTTATTTTAAAATGTGAAATCTGTAATATCAGCTCCAGAGAACTAATATATTCAAGTCATTTTAGATTAATGCCAGGAAGAACAACCACTGGCTATTCTGTGAACCTTCTCTTGGCATGCTGTCTAGTGGATATTCTGGCTTATCATGTCAGTTCTGACATGTGTTCTATTGAGTGCCAGGTGCCACATAGCTTTCCTTTTTAGATGCTTTTTTTATGTCAGTGTTTTGATGGTAGAAGGAGTAGAGGGACCTCACTGATGTTCCTTCTGCAGATACCTCAGAAGACTTTGATGCATAGTTCAAGTAGAAAGGCATTAATCTATGTGACAAGTGTATGACAGTTAACTGATCGTGTCAATCCGAGGAAGAAATGCCCAACTAAATTGGATCAGCACAGTTCTAGGTATGGAAGAAGGAATTTACTGAAAGCAGAAGACCCACTGTGAGTGTGAGTGACAGCAACTGAAAGGCTTGCCGCCTGAATCGCATAAAAGGCAAAGGAAGAAGGAAGCCTCGATTCTGCTTCTTTGGAGGATTTCATTCTTCCCCTTCACCTTGGACATTGTCTCTCGGCTTCCAACTGGACTCTTCAGCCTCTGGTACAGACCCTTTGGCCTCCTGATCCAGACTCACATGGGACACTTCCGTCAGCTCTAGGCCTTCCACTGGATCCTTTGCACGCTTCCACAACTGACTTCCTGGGAGGCCGTTGTAAGCTGATCTTGTAAAATCTTACATATTTGTACATCTTGCATTAAATCTGTTTCTCCAGTAAGTACTGACTGATCAAGGGTGTAAAAGTCTACTCTGCTGGCCTCACAAGACATCACAACGCAGTACTTCAGTGACATACTCACATGTGTTTTTCAGACCTACAATCTCTTTTCCTTGAATAATGGGAGAAACAGCAAGCCTTTGAGGTTTGATTTCTTTTTTTCCTTAGGTTCTGTGCTGACCTTGTCACTATTAAGAGCTTTGATAATATTTACTCTGATGAAGTCATCTTCCTTTGTTCACCAGAACTGACCATGTCATCAACTACAACAGCATCATGCCTCTATGGTAAGATTATAACTCGATACATGTTGATGCCACATGTTTTCTTAAATGGAACCCTAGTTGCAGAAATGAACTCATATGGTCTTTTGAAAGTTTCAGAGGCACACCTGTCCCTAATACAGTGTCCATCTTTTAGACTGGGTCATTCCCACAGAGGAAAAAGGGCTAAACTGCCCACTACATTCGATTCCTCCCGATTTCATTCTCAGTGGATGAGTTTATCTTGAAATGGTTTTCGTTACCATCTGTTCATAACAACGCTCGACTTTTCTCCCTCCTCTCCAGCGTGTGCCTCCCCGCAGCTCAGAGCGCCCTCGACCTCTCCGCTTGCAAGTCTGAGGCGTCTCCAGCTCACCCTCGCTCCCCTCCAGCAGGGACTCCTGCCTCTCCGCGCGGACGTCTGCTTGCTCGCTGGCCTGGGAAGGTGAGTTCCGCAGGGCACGGCACCGTCGCGATCCCCGGAGTTGCAGCGCAAAGGCGCCTTTGCAGGGGATGAGCAAGCCAGGTCGGCGGCCTCTGCCTCCCCGAAGTTGCATCTTTCGGGCTGAGGCTCTGCGGAAGATCTCTGCCCTTCTTTACCTGGCAGGTCCTTACTGCCCTCGGCGATGCGCTCGTTTTCCTCCTCTTGCCCCCGACACCCCTGCCTGGTGGGGAGGCTGCGCTTCCCCGGGGCGACTCTCAACCCCCGCGGACCCGACAGCTCCGTGGGGTCCAGAGCGGCCGTGGGTAGCGGAGGCCGCGCCGCCGCCCGACGTCACTTCCGACCGGGGCCAAGATGGCGGCGGTGCGGCGACGGCGGGCGCCGGGCCGGGCGGCGAGGCGGCGGCGGCTCTCGGCGCGCTGAGGCGTGGGCGCGGCGGGCGCTGGTAAGAAGCGGTGGGGAGGGGCGGACTCCGGGCCGGCGCAGGAACGCGGGTCCGTCCCCGCGGAGGAAGGCGCTGGCGACACCCCGGGGACCGGTTACCGCGGGGACGGCGGGGACGGCGGGCGAGCGGGCGCGCCCCCTCCGAGGTCTCGGGCGCGAGGGCCGGCGGGGGCCCCGGAGCTGGCGCGCGCCATGGGGAGCTGGCGGCGCCTGGGGGCCCCCGCGGCGAAGTTTGGGGTTCGCTTTGTGGCGCGTGCGGCGGGGCCACCCGGGACCCCACGTGGGCTCGGGGCCGTCCCAATTGTCAAGTCGCTGCGCTTCTCCCTTTTGTGCGCCCACCGAGTGTGTCTTGCGCATTTGTGTTAATTTGTTTTGTGTCTGGGGTCTTTGTGTCTTAAATAGTTTGTGTGTGGCGGAAACCTGGAGATTGTCTCCCTCGATGTCTCCACAGACCCATCGGTGTGCGTGCGTGTGTGTATGTGCGCGCGCGCGTGTGTAAATGTATAACACAGACGTGCACCCCTGTCTGTAGGATTGATTGTGTTACTAACAACACCGCGAACCTGTTTCTGATGGTGTCTAGCGAGACATGAAGCAAACCTTCAAGTCAGGGTTACCCCCCAGCCCTGTGATTCCTCCAGATCCACGGCCCACGCGTGAACGCGGACCCCCAGGCTTGCGACCTTGGGGTCGGGCTTCGAGTCGAGGAAACGTCCCACACTTCACCGGGAAGCCTCATTTCCCAGACCTCACTTTGCATTTCGTGTTACGTTGAGGTTGTGGGTACAATACGTTTGATTCCTGGGCCACCTTTTGCTGAATTCCAGTAACTGGTCCTTAGATCCCTTTAATGAGACACGGAAGCGATTGTCCCTAGCACAGTTATTGTCCCCCAAGCACGATTAGGATATATCTTAAAGTTGTTGTTTACGCCAGGTTTATTGTTTAAAAAAAATGACTGCAAGCTTTAACAACAAACAGAACCTTCCGGTGATTCTTTTAACAACGGTACTTCGGTTCACTTGTGTCCATATATGTATTAAATGCGGGGGCCCCTTTGTTAACATAAGACAAAATATGTGTACAGATTGTAAGGAGCAGGGACCGAGAGACACAATTGTGGTTTTTAAAATTTAAAAAATGTACGTCTCTGTTTTTGAGATGGCACGCAGCGTGGTCACTCTTGAGGCTTTCTTAAAAACACTGTACTGGGCAGGATTCTTTTCCATATAGGATCTCAGTTTAGCCTGGAGAAGACCTTTAAAGATCCTCTTAATAAACTCCCTCCTTTCAAGCTATACAAACGCAGATGAAAATTCATAGTGGGAGGTAACACTCTCTTTGCATTTGCTGTTGTTTTAGGGCTCTATTTACCAGACGTCTTTTCTGGTTAGATTTAAATAATCTACATTTAGGGTACTTACAAAGGTGCTGGGAACAGAATGGCAGTGCTAAGTGTTCGCTTTTGTTGATTTCGAAGATTTTTTTGTTTTGTTTTGTTTTCATTGAAAAGTTGGTACATTTAGATTTATTTTTTTCTTATTTTGTAGACAGTGCTTGAAATAATATGGCTTAAATTTGTAATAATGCATTAGTTTTTGTGAGTACGAAACATCTAACTGTAGAACAGTTGGAAAACAGAAAAGTTTAAAAGGAGGATAAATATTGATATAACCTTCTCCCTCTTCAGATTATTGTTAACATTTTGGGAGATCTTTTCCTTTCAGTCTGTCTTTTGTGTATCTGTATTTTATCCAGGATTGATATTATCTTGTGTGTGTTGTCTTTCCTTGTGTATTGTGGACATTTATCCATGCCATTAAATATTCTTTGATATGATATTTATTGACTAATACATGGGTGAGCCATCATTTATCAATCAACTCCATATTGATCTGTAAGGTTTCTAAAACCTGAGTTTCTTTTAATTCGTTTGAAAGCTTTTTCTATTTAAAGTACTGTAAATTTCATGAAAAATGTAGATTCTGCCTTTTTGTTGTTGTTGTTGTTTGTTTTGTGGCACCGGGGATCAGACTCACAACCTCGCGCCTGCCAGTCAGGCGCTTAAGCCACTGAGCCAACCTCCCAGCCCTTAGATTCTGCTTTTTAGCCTCCCATTTTTCTAGCAAATAAATTTAAAAAATAACAGTTTCAGCTTCTTGTTTTGTCTTCTCAGCCGGCTCTGTGCAGTTTTCACATAGATCTGCACACTTATTCTTTTGATGATTATTTTACTTTAGATGTTTAATAATTCATGGGTCTGTTTCTCTAACCTGCTGATCTCTTTTAAAGTCCCAGATCTGATTTACAGACCTTTTAGGTACTGTTAAATCTAGTTTCCAGGATGGAAATCACCTTGGGTTATTTGCTATTTTCATGTCTTCTGGCTAGCTTTTCATGTTACTTTTGTTACTGAAGGAGGGGGAGAAAAAACCCCCAAAAATGGAAACTGTTGACTTCTACTTGAAAAATACATAGTGGGGAGCAAAACAGGAATAGGTGGACACTTGGGGGAAAATTGTCAAACTCGCAGGGCTCTGAGTTGCTGCAGAGACTTTTTGGCTTGTGGGAACGTTAGGTGACAGTCATTGTGACCACTCCTGCGGGGGGGTGTCCAGTGCATTACCGTTTGTGTGCTACTTGTCAGTGATGCTGTCACCCATTGCAGCCTTTGGTTGGGGCCTTCAGGGGTATTCTGCCTCTCCCCTTTTTAAGGTTAGGAGTTTCTCCTTAGATGTTTAAAATTAGCACCGAAAGCAACGCTTAGTTTCCATTGAAGCAGTACTTCTGAACCTCTGCACTGTTGACATGGGTTGGAAGATTCCTCATGGTGGGGGACTCTGTAGTACACTATAGATTGTTTAGCAGGTTCCCCACTGGTGAGTGACTGGTGATACCTTTTCCCAGTTGTCCCAAGCAATAGACTCCAGACACTACCAGATGTCTCCTGGGTGGGGGACAGTACTGTGTGATTCTCAACTACTGCCTTAAAGCAAGGTTTCTTTGACAAGACGGTTGAATCATCAAAGCAGTTTATCATATTTCAAAGAACTGTAAATATAGGTGGTATGGTTTATACCTTAAAGCCGGAGAATGGACTTCCTGTTCTGTCCAGATTCCTTCCAGCTTTTGTTTTTGTGACTTCATTAAATAGTCCTTTTTAGGAGTTTAGCATTGGCATCCTTTTGTGCCAAGAGCTAAAACAATATGCAGTATTTTGGAGATTATGAAGGAGTTTTCATGGCATGGACTCAGTATTCCCAGTATGCAGATTAGATTATTATGAAATTTAAATAAATTTGCATAGAGTTGATGCATGGTGAATAATTTAAGCATGTGGTCCATTATGCTGAATAGCACAGAAATGACTGCCTTTTCTCCTAGAAAATGAGACTTGGTAAAGCAGTCTTTTGAAGATTGATGGTAGAAGCCAAACTATAGTTTTTCTAAAGTCTTTTTCTTTTTTTAACAACCAGTTTGGGATTATGCCCAGAAATGATAAATTTGTCCTAAGGAAAGAAAGCTTACTTTTTGAAGGGCTTACCTAACTTTAACTTAGTACATTGTAATTTGGAGATGGCTAACTGATCTTAATGGAAAACGTGTCATTAATGCACCTTTCTCTGGGGGAGAAAATGTTGCTAAATCTTTATAATTTTTCTCAGTGTAAGGAATATAGATGGAATTTTGTTATGGAAGAAGGAATCTTTGGTCAGAATGCACTGATAAATCAAGCATATGAAAAGAGATCTACCGTTGCAGGCACATTTGGTAATTGGGCGGTTTTCTGAGTTACACAATATCTGCACAGTTTGACTGGAATGAATGCATGTATCATGTAAATATTCTTTCTTAAAGAGAACGTCTTTCATTAACCACCACACCTCCTTGACGCATGAATTAGAGTTATTGTGTGTAGTAAATCTGGTTCATTTGGAGTGAAATATGCTTATAATATTTTCTTAGTACTGTGTAGTATTTATTCGTAGAGTCTTGGTTCATGTCATACTTATACTGTGTTTCCATTTATTAGTCCTTTGGAACATGCAATAAAGAAGGTTTCACTGAATACTTATATATTTTCCAGCCATTTTGGAGAAAAGAATATTTTATAGCTCTTATAATAAATCATATGTTATGTTTTTCTTTGAAAGAGCTGAATTAACTTCTTGGTGCAGCTTGTCTGAAATATGTAAAGCTAAGTGCAACTGTTAGTTTGATTACAGGGGGCAGCCAGTGTGGAAACTGGTAAAACTCACGTTTCTTTTTTTCCTTTTGATACTGGGGATCGAACTCAGGACCTTGTGCTTGCCAGGCAGGCACTGTGCTGCTGCTGAACTATATCCCTGGGCCTTCTGTGTTTTTTTTTTTTTTTTTTTTTGACCCACACATTTCATATTTTCTCTGGTAGGAAAATTCTGTGGTACTTTCAAATAATTTAAATGATGCCATTCAGATTTGAAAAGAATTGCGATACTCACCAAACCCAGATATGCTTCATTGTGAATCCTATACCTCTCCCAGGTCTTTGTTATAGCAGTGTCAGTGAGTTTATTTTGGAGTACCAGTGTAAAAGTGACAAAGTATTTCTCATTCTGAGGTTTATCTTAGCAGCTTTGCCATGATTTCTAAAAGTCCTACTTTTAGGGTATACCAGCAAGTAGGAGTTTTTCAAAGAAGTACTTGTGGGATAAATGTATACTTAATTGTGAGGCTGTGTTACCTACCACTCGTTAGAAGGGGTGGAGCAGTCACTTTGTCTGTTTAGGAATCTGTGCGGTACAAGTGCAGCTTGTAGTAATTTAGTGGAGCCCACCTCGGTGCCCAGTGATGGAGCTGTGTTGGCGGGGATAGGTCCCTGGTCCCCTCTCACTTCTTCCTTTGTTTTTGTTTTTGTTTGGTGCTGGGGGTTTTACCCAGGAAATGGTGAGCTACATCCTGAGCTATTTTTTGTTTTGTTTTATTTTGAGACATGGTCTCACTACGTCGCCTAGGCTTTCCTTGAACTTGTGATCCTCCTGACTCGGCTCCACCATTCCATGCCTGGCACCGCTTTCTATTTGTAAATTGGGGACAACCATTGCTTCTCTTTCCCTGGGACTTTTTGAGTTGAATAGGTAAAGAATATGCAAGCAACTTAACACATTTTAAGTGTCTGAAAGCAATAATGTTTTTTTCCTAGCATGGTGCAGTTATTGTGGAGGAAACTCTTTCCAGGTTATATCTTGAATCCCTAGGCCTTTTGACCTTACTATTTTTCCTACTGGATGCAGTGAAAGATCGACCGGTTTTCTAGACCCTTCTGTGCTTTCCACAAAGTAAAATCTTGCATCTTCTGTTCACTTCTGGATATTTTTCCCGTGGTAGTTTCCTTTCTAGTTCCCTTGGGGCTGAAGACTTCTGAATTTCCATCCCTAACCTCGACCTGGGGACCAGTTTTCCATGTGGCTGATGTGTCTTTCCATGGGACTATCTGACTTCTCAGAGTCTCCGAAACGGAGCTCATCGCTTTCCATTTCAATCCCATCTCTGCCCCTGACTGCTTGTTTTAGGATTCAAATCCACTCTTCCTCTCGGTTATATCCCTCCTTTTGCGCCCATCCTCATCATCTCATTACTTCCTGATCACTTAGCTAACACACTCTGCCCAGCCTTTTTCTGAGGCATGGGTCATGTTTTGTTTCCTTCCAGCCATCGCCTGTGGTCCAGCTGTAACTGCTTACTAGCTTGGATTCCTACCTGGCTTGCCTGGCCCCATCTTTCTGGCCGTCCACTTGCACCTACTTCTCTGCTCTTTCCTGACACTCTGATCACTCCTCAGTGTCACACTTTGTTTTGCTGATGGTACTTCCTTTGACAGAAGCTCCTAGTCCCTTACATGTGGTGAAGGCTGCTGCCCTGCAGGTGGCCTGAGTTCTCTTTTTCTGCAATTTCTCTTCTGTCTTTCACTTAAGACCTTCAGGGCTTTGGGAGTAGGTTGGGGGTGGTGGTGGTGGTGGGATAAAAACTCCTCACACAGTATCTGGGTAGCCCTGCCCACAATGTCAAGTTCAGATTTAACCCAAAACTCAGAGTTCCCTGGAACTGTCCCTGTCTGTTCTGTTCTTGCTGTGTGTAGATGCTCTCTTGAGGCACTCTGTTTTGCTGACCACAGCAGACAAGGGTCAAGACACTTTCACTGTTGTTGTTTTGCAGTACTGGTGATGGAACCCGGTTTTGTTTTAGCACTGAACCACTTCTCTGGCCCTGTCCTGTCCTGTCCCGTCCTGTCCTGTCTTGTTCTGTCATGTCCTGTTGTGTCCTATCCTGTCCTATCCATCTGTGCATCCCCCACCCACACATCCACTGTCTGCCTGCCTTCCTGCCTTCCTGCCTTTCTGCCTGCCTCCCTGCCTGCCTGTCTGTCTGTCTATGTATTATCTGTCAGAACTGGGGAGTGAACCCAGGGCCTTCACACTGAACTGCATCCCCAGCCTCTTTTGTTTTGTTTAAATTTTGAGACAGGGTCTCACTAAATCACTAAGTTGCCTGAACTGAACTCAAACTTGAATCCTCTTGCCTCAGCCTCTCAGAATATTGGTGTACCACCACGTCCATCTCCTCTCCAGTTCTTTTTGAGAGAGGGTCTCCCACATTACGCAGACTGGCCTTGCTTGCTATATTCTCTTGCTTTAGCTTCCTTTGTAGCTGGGATTGTACACGTTTTCCTATGCCCGACTTCATTTTTTTTTTAATACTCATAAGTGGTTAGGCATTTATTTTTATCTTGGAACAAGAATTCGAAATAATTTATTTTTAACAGATATATTTTCCTTTAAATCATAGTAGCTGATGTATGTCCAAGGGCTTCTGAAACTGTAAAGCCAACATTTGCATTTGCTCTGCAAACAGTGGATATTGCTATTATTTTTAAAAGCTCTTGAGAACAGAACTATTTACAGATTTAGAGGATAAAACTCAAACCTCAGATTACTGAAAGATATGCTCCCTGACCCACACCCCCATTTTAATCAAATCTTAGGAGAATCTTGCAGTGATGTGTGCCTGCTACCCTAATGAAATAATTTTTAAGTAGTGGCTTTATCTGTGTAGACATTCCAGTTTTATTTCCGCTTATTCTCCTGTGTTCTCAGGAGACTTCCCTGTCATTGAGGTGCAGTTTCTACAGGAGGTGAGTCTTCCTGTGTTGTGTATTGCATAGGAAAATCCCTAACAGCTCTGGGCAGCACATAACCAGACTAGTACTTGGGGAGTCTTCAGGTAAGAAAGGGTGCTTGCGTGCAGGACCAAGCTCATCCATGTTGCTAAAGCTTTCTTTGCTTCTCAGGAAAATCTCAAGTTTTTTTCAGGCTTCTTGGATCTGTCAATTTTCGAATTTTAATCACAAAAATAATATCAGCATTGACAACCTGGGTCAAAAAGGAGTCAGCTGAATGTTCATTTGGGAGGACAACTGTGGATGTGCCTTGGTTTAGAAATTTTGTCTGAAGCTTGGCATTTGAGAATCAGTAAAGAATTGACTTTAAGTTTTCTGTTATAATAATTGAAGGTTTTTATACATCTGACATGCAGAAAGTGTCAGAAAAGTATCTTTTTATTGAAACTTCTTTATTTTTGTACTGTTTGGCAGAATACACAGTCCTTAGTTGGCCACTTGCTGTTCTTCTGCTGGGATTGGGGGGAGCTGTAATAACCTTGAGCCTGCAGGGCTATTCTCATCTGAGACCTTAATCAGAGAGCGCGGCCCCCACCTTTTCATGTCGACTTTTGCATCTCTGTTTCTTGGCAATTAGTCCTGAAAGTAAGGAAAGGAAATTAACTTTTTAATTCAAGGGTGTTTTGATGGGATGGAATTACCTCATCCAGGAAAATTGAAAATGATTGTTTTGTTCTTCTTACCACAGGGAGGAATATCCTACTGTTAGAGTGAGCAGTAATATATTTTAATTTCTTTAGAGAAACTGGATATTTTTAACTGGGGAAGCAGAGAGAATTATTATAGAAACTCAGAGCAAAGCCTGAGATTTGTGATGTAGTAAATTTCATGTTCAGAGCAATATAACACGAATATATAAATTTAATCAAAAGAATGAGACAGAGAGTGCGCACATATTAATAGTTGTCTGTAGCATCAATTAGGTAAATTATAACACTTGCCATTCATTTATTTCTAAGCTTAGCTCTTTATTAGTGGCTGCTTGGAGCAGGTTTTTTTTTTTCTTTTTTTTTTTAATGTTTTTGTTTTTGTGGTTCTGGGGATCAAATGATAGGCCCTTGTTCATGTTAAGTAAGTGCCCTCCCACTGAGCTAATTCCTAGCCCAGGAGCAGTATGTTTTGTAAAAATTTCCTTTAATCCCTCCCCACCTCCTCCCCCAAATAAAGGAAGAGATATTTTGGTAGGGAAAACCCCCCTGGGTACCACAGTCTAAATGTGGAGTTAGACTACTTCCCTACTGTACTAGCTGGTCTCTTATTTGACATTTTAATATGGTGTTGTTTAATTGCTCAAGGCCCATTGGAGCCAGAGGGTTGTTGACCTTAGAGCTCTATAACTTACACATTTTAAACAGAGCTCTAATCAGTCCTGCTTTCTTATTTCAGCGCTCCGGCTCTGAAGCCTTTGAGAACAGCAGACCTTCCATTTTTCTAACCTGTTGCAGGCAAGCTGTTGTCAGTGTCAGTCTCCCACCTGGAGTTAGCCTGCTCAACACCGCCTTCTCCCTTCTCTCGGTTTATGCCGGGACACAGTGCGCTGTGATTCCCTTCAGGCAATCAGACCCTGGGTGGTAGTCCTGCTATTCTGGGTCACATTACGGGAAGGGAACCGATTTACTGGGATGGGAGCAGTGACTGGTTCGTGACCGTCGCCTTCCTGTGCCTGGTCATGTACCTTTGCAGTCATAGCAGCTCCTTCCTGTGATCTCCTGCCTTACCATTGTCTGTGGACATCACTCCAGGGCTTGAGAAACACCAGCCTTTTGCTGCAGACTCTGTCCCTCTACTTCAGCATCTGCCCAGTATTTGCTGAGTTCCTGGAACGTGTGCCTTGTCTTTCTCATCTCCCTCACTCCAGGCAGGCAGTCTCTTTCTCTCTCTCCCTTTTTTTTTCTTTTTGGTGTTTTTTTTTTTTTTGAGACAGGGTCTCACTATGCAGTTCAGGCTGGCCTTGAGCTCACTTTGTAGCCCAGGCTGGTTGTGCACTTGCAGCAATCCTCCTGTCTCAGCCTCCTGAGTGCCAGAATTATAGGGATGTGCTACCACCCCTGACTGGCTTTTCTTTTCCTTTGTTTCTTTCTTTGTTTTTTTTGTCTTTTAAAATGATAAGCATTTTAAGTTTGACTTCTTACTTTAGTTTATTCAATTTGAATATATAGCTTGCATTTTCAAGGGAAAATTAGAGCTATACTTTTTAGTGTGAACCTAAATGAAACTATTAAATTCATGAATTATATTTTGCACTTAGCAAACTCCCAGGCAGATTCAGAATTTGTGCGTTTGCTTAATCTAACAAGTGGGCAGTACATATTTTCATGTTGATAAATAATTTTTGAAGGTAAGAAATACTATCAATAATTTTCTGTGACAATGAATACTTAATAGTTTTTGTGAGTCAATAAAACTTTTTTAGAAGTTGGTATGGTTCATGTATTGTTATTTTTATAGAAGTTTTCAGATTGCAAAAATCTTTTGGTCAGAGTAAATTAAAATCAATGTTAGACACTAATAACTTCCTAAAAGCTTAATCATCTCTCTATTTGCTATGAGAACTACTTATGTAATAATCAGTTTTAGAATAATTTTCTTATCGTGATGATAACCTTTCTGAGCCATCTTTAACAAAGTGACATATTAAAACCTTTATTCTTGTACCTAGTCCTTGTCTTTATATCAATTTTTATCTTTTAAATTCAATATAACCATACTAGTTTTCTTATGTCTGTTCTACTCTTTGCCCGTAAGCTTTCTAAGTCTTATAGAATTAGTGTTTTCTGATCCTTGATGTTACAATGTTTTTTGTAATTGAAGAATATAATTATAAGAAATTAGTATCAGTGACCTCTAAGTGACTATCTCAACTAATTACAGTGTTTTCCAAATATCCACAAAAGATATAAACTGATCCTAAAGAACAGTTGTGAAATCAGTGACTTGTTGATGACAATGTAAATCAAATCTAACTATTAAGTATTTTTCTAATTCTTCTTCTTTCCCCTCGACCTAAACTAAGCTTAAAGAATCTGCTCTTACTTTTTCTTTGCCCTTCATATAGCTTTATAGAATTAACAAGTCTGTAAATACGTGTGAAGGCACTTTAGGCAGTGTTAAATGTGTTTCGTTGGCTTACGTCTGTCTTTAGATTAATCTGCTTTATTTTAGAGGATTGTTGAGGGAGATACAGGACTGGGTATATCTATCCAGTGTATGTTTTCTGCTTCTTCCAGGATTGATCAATATTCATAAGGTAGAACAGGAGGGATACAAAGACATGTATCCTATAGAAACAATATTGTTTAGCCAGACATGGAAATCCAGAAGAAAAACTAAGGCATAAGCCACTGTCAGAAAAGTCCTGGACTTTTTAAGTTTTTCAGTATCTAAAATTGAAAGCCAGAAGCATTTTATTCTTTAGCTTTAAAATATTTTTGATAAGATGGTTAAGGTTTCATTGGTATGTCTGGAAAGATTTCTAGTGCTAATAGGATTGATCATTAAATTTCTCACACTTAACAAAACTTTTGACATCCATGTAGTCCTTAGTCAAATTTTTAACTGATTTGACATTAGTTAGGTGGTATGTAAAAGTGCTGCTGTTAAAGCCAGTGCTGAGCATGAATAGTATGTAGGTTTGCCATGGGGCTTCCAAGCGGTTTTGAGCAGGGCTGGAGGAATCTTAAGTTAATCCAGAGCAGTGTTTGTGGAGTCTGGGGTTGCTTTCAAATACATAATCTTATATTCGATTGCGGCTAGTCAGATGATTACTAAATTTCAGAACTTCTCAGTTCTGAAGTCAAGTGTTAGACTTGCAGTGTTTTTAGCATTGTAAAACATTTTAGGTGTTTAATTTGACCATACTACATGACAAAAGGGAGAGAGAAAGAATGAGAGTGTGGTTTTTAGCAATTGAGGGTACAAGTTGTGGAAAGGAGGGTCTTCTCCACACAGGGACATTGCGGGAACTTCTAGAAAAAGGTTTTAGGGTCATACTTTCTCTAGAAAAAAAATACATTGAGTGCATTTCTATTTGGACCAAGAGTAGAAAGTCATAAAAGATTTTTAATTATGTAACAATCTGAATTTTACCTTTTTTAATTTAGAAAAAGTTGCCATTTATTGAGATAATAAATAATAAAATGCTTTAAGTACTGTACTGTTTTAGCTGCCTAATATCAGAGGTCAGGATAGGTCAGTTGTTTGAACTGTGCCTATGAGTTAGCAACTGGAAAGGGTGAGAAAAAGAGAGAGAAAATTGTTAGGAAAGGAAAAACAAATGAGAAGCAGATGGAAAGAAGGCAGCTGCTCCATCCTCCCAGGCCCTTGGGACAAAGACCTCAGGGCCGTCCTTGACTGACTGACCCCGTCCTTCCTTCCTTCCCCCCAATTCAGCAGTTGTATTTGGGGGTCTAATTTTTCTTTTTTCCTTTCTCTCTTCCCTTTTTTTTCTTTTCCCTATCCTTCCTTTCGCTACCCTCCCTTCCTCCCAGAATCCAGTCATTTGTGTTTCTTCTGCCACCTGGGCCAAGTTGGCATCATCTGTTGCCTGCACCGGGCATTTGCTGTGATATCACCGCCTGCACGTTGTCCCCACCTCGGCCTAGGTTCCCCATAGCATCCTTGCCCCTCCTCCTGAGCCTGCCTGCCGTGCAGGAAGCTTCCCGCTCATACTTCCGCTTTCCCTCGAGCTCCTCCCCAGACCTTCCAGGCTTCCATCCCTTCTCCTTCCTGGCGTTGTGACATGGCTCCTCGACACTTCTCTCACCAGACTGTTGGCTGGAGGTTGTAGGGCTAGACCCAGAGATTGTAATCCCTGTCTTCCTCTATTTTTTTTTTTTCCCTAAATCACATTCTTATTCCCCGTTCTACACGTATTGTGTTTTGTGTCATTGTGCGTTGCAGGTCCCCTCCCCTAGAGGGCAGGAATCTTCTGTTTCTGCTGCAGAAGAGAGTTTGGTGCCTACTGAGGGCTCAGGGTAGAGCGGAATCCCCGTGGGTGAGGGAACGCTTACTCTGTCTTATGGAAGGAAGTGTTTCATAATAAAAACTGTACGTGTTCCATTCTAGAATCAGAAATACAGCCAGTTAAGATCCTTAAACTAAATCGTTGTCATTTAATCCTTTGACAATGTGGAATGTCAGAACAGGACTCAGTGCAATCCATAGTGAAAGGAAGCAGATTAATGCTTTCCTAGTACCTGGTTTCTTTTTGTCCTGAAGAAAGTATCCTAATATTGATTGTGGTGATGGTTGCACAACTCTGTAAATATAGTAAGTATTCAAGGTGCAGATTTAAAATAAGTCAATTGTGTGATACATGAGTATCTCCCTGAAGCTTTAAACAAACAAAAAAGCAAAAAAAAAAAAAAAAAAAAACCACCTGAAATAAAACAAAACTAAACCAAACCAGAGTGAAACGTAGTTAAGAAATGATAGAAACCAGAATTATAGGACTGCGGCCAAGTTATCTTGACCTTCTTGAATCTGTCTTGTCAGCTGAGGATACTATGCTACCACATACCTCATGAAGATTATTGAGCTAATTATATGAAGGCCTTACAGTACCTGCTGGCCCTTGGACGAAGTTTCATACATAATAATTGTGAAAACTGGTAACTCTTATGAAAAGGAAAAGATAAACCGAGGGAAATTGCCAGCACCTTGGCTCCATTCAAATAGCTCTCATTAAAATATTTGCATTTGTTAAGTTTTTGTCTGTTTCTCAAAGAGAAAGTGAGACAAAGTGCATAGAACTACCTACAAAAGCTCAGTAAGAGGGCAAGTGAAACCCCTAACACATTACTCACCCGAGGCATAAGCTGTCACATTGGACCACCCAGTGGAACTGATGGTGGTCAGTGGGCATTTATGGTCGAGAGAGTTAGGTAAGCATGTTTCAGAGGTCATGAACCTTACACTGGTTTACACCCAAATGTATATTTTTAACAGGATAATAATCTCAAGTCTCATACAATGGGATGGATTGTATTCAGTATATGTTGTGTATACTCCGGAAGGGCTGGTTAAACATCTGTGAGAAAGATGCACATTGTTATACTTCAAAAGAGGGGACATTGTGTTGTCGATCACCCTTCTTTTACGGATGTTTTATTTACTGAGTATTTAGTGACTAAGCATATACATTGGTTTGGATAGTGCTGATCTCTCTTAAGATGCATGTTTACAGAGTACATTCCTTGTGCCTTTTACAAAAAAAAAAAGAAAAAAAAGCTCAGATGACCAGACCATAATCGAAATGTAGTGCCTTTGCCTGTTAAAAATGATCAGGTGAGTGTTGTTAATAGCTGGAGAAAAGAGAAAAAGTTAACTCTCTTTACAAAACTGGGGTAAAATAAAATGCAAAACAGTATTCTTTCCAACAGTGGGCAAGCAGTATATTCTTCTGGTGAGAAGAATGCCATTATATTACAAATTCTTTGGGTTATTAACAGAACAGAAAGTTACAATGTAAGCAGAGCCTTGTGGACTACGAAAGAAAGAGAAGTTATTATAAATAAGTGCCTGAAGAAATAGAATTGTACTTAATGTGCGTGTATGTGTCCATATACTGGAAGCATTTAGAACATTACAATGGAAGTTGTACTTAAAATGGCATGATTTTCATGTATTATGAATGACATCAAATGGCTCTTAAGTCATACACTGCAGAAAGGACCATCTGCATAGATTATTGTTTAGAAAATGAGTATGGTCGCACCTCGCTTAATGACTGCATGTGTTCTGAGAAATGTGTCATTAGGCAGTTTTGTCACTGTGAACATCATAAATGTACTGACACAACATTGCTAAGACAGCTGCAACGTCACGAGGCAAAATAGTCTTACGGGGCCACTGTCTTGTTGCTGACTGAAACGATGTTATGTGCTTCATGACTGTATATGCGTTTACAAGAAAATATTTCACTGTCTTATTCTCATATGCTAGTAATATGTTGAACACAATATTTTAAAGGAATAATTACAGCTTTTTCTAGATTTCTTTTATTAGAGCATTTGCATTTTATTGCACATTTTTGTTCTTTTCCTCAAGGATAATTTACCATAGCCAGTGCTAGTAAATCTGCATTTCTACTTCAGGAACTTGAAAAACAGTAATGTAATGGGCTCTAATTGTGTTTGCATGCAACACATTGGTATAAGCAAAAGAAAGACACTTGCCTTGCGTAATGACTTGCTCCTCAGTGCTTTGTGTTTCTCACTGTTAACAAAGCTAATTTATTTTTAGGAGTGATGCAATTCCAAAGCAGAAATTTGATGTCATTCTAATGAGTCTGCTTTCAGTTGTACAGTACAAGGAATCCCTAGTAAGGATTAGCAAGAAATCTATTTTATCGTGGATAATAAATTTGAGAAGTAAGCTGTCAGCGTAGATTGAAGTTGATCTGGCATGGAGTGGCTTTATGAATAGCCCTTTGAGCGAACTCTGCAGTTCTGTGTGTGGTTTTAAATCACTGTAAATTTGTAGGCAGGTACATATTACAATTGTCTGTTTTTCTTTTTAGGGTTCATGTAATCAAAGAAGTTTCTTTGTTGTGTGTATCTTTACAGAACACAACAGGAATTGAAAATGAATCAGGTGAGTTTAAAAATAAAAATTTATACAAATACATAACCTAGATGTTAGACCAGCTCTTGATTTTAAAGACAGTAACACACACATTCATTCTGCTCAGATTTTTCATTTTCCTTTCTTAACACCATTTATTAGTTCGTTGCTCTCACAGTGTGCGTTGTTCATGGAGTAGAATGGGCATTGCTGTGTCATGGGCTGGCAGTTCTGCGGGTCCCTGAGTGGAGGGCTCATTCTTAGGGACTTCAGACTTTTCTTTTTTTACCTCTTCCCTGCCACACTCTTGTGAGGTTTTGGTCTTGGTTTGTTTTGAAGTTTACGCAGTTTTCATTTTTAACACATCTTATTTAATAATTTCCATTGATTCAAAAGAAAAGATTCAAAGTTATTTTTAGAAACTGCAACTGCTCAAACCCAAACTTTTAAGTATTTTGTCCTTAAAAATCCTTTTCACAGACTAAAGAGGGCAGGTACTGAAATGTAGTTTGTGTTTCTCTTTACACATGGGTGTGGGATTACCTGGAGGTAACTGTTTTGCTGTGCATATTTCTGTAACCTCAAGGGTGTTCTGATAAGTAGAATCAGTTGTGTAGATTTCATTTATTCTAGAGTTCTTATTTTCTCAATATCATTTCACGTGCAGTTACAGAAATTTATGAGCATCAGAAATGTTCTCTTAAAAATCTTCAGAAGCACATTATTTTAAAAAATGAAGGAAAAAACCTCAACATGTGAAGTATGTAATATATTTTGGCTCTTAGCTTAAAACTTTCAGACTTGAAAATATTTTGTACCCCTACTCCCTGGAACATTAGACACCTTTTTATCATTTATAGGTGCTTCTAAATAGAGATCACAGGTCATTTCATTAGGTGGCACAGTTTAATAAATCAGTCCTATGTTGCATTGAGAGATGTGAAATTTTTGGAATGAATTCTTTTGATTCCTTTTCATTACTTTCTTTATCAGAAATATGTTTATTTTAACACAGAAGACTATGTATCATAAAAAATGAATCTGGCAAACACATGGGCCACATGGTTTTTATTGTTTTAAAACTTGGAGATTTACTGACATGCTTTTGATGGCAGATTATTTTTGAAATGGTGAAGGGGGAGGGAAAAAGAACAGAGTAGATTTTCAGTTGTCGTCTGGCAAAGTTACATAAATATATGTCATAGGTTTCATTTGCTTTTCTATTTTAAGATTGGCTTTTAAATGTGACCTTGGTCACCTAAAGAAGCTTATTTTTCTACTCTCTGGTGACCATTGTTAAAGGAGTCTTGATTCTGGTTAAGAATGATGATGAATATGCCCAAAGTGGAACCTAAACATAGACTTTGTTCCTGCAGCATCATTGTTCCTGATCCTTTATTCGAAGTACCTACAACTTCAACTTTAGGCTTAATTATGCCTTCATTCTTTTATCCTGTTGGGCTAGTCATGTTGTTAGTGTGTTTGGATTTTTTTAAATGCCTTACAGTTTTGTTTTAATGTTCCATTTATATCAAATGAACTTGTGTTTAAGGCTGCATGACATTCAAAAGAGTTGTACCAGTACCCATTTCTCTTCTTGGCTCTTTCACAGTTTAATTTTCTTTTGACTAGCTTTAATATCAGATCTGTAGAGGGCTGCCTTTGATGCTAAATGCCAAAATATCAGTGGAAAAGTATCCTCTTATGTTTCTAATGGTTAGCACATTTCTGATTCGAGTAAAATTTAAGTGGTCTCGTACTATTAAAAGTTTTATTTGGATTGTAAAAATAGTTCACTTTTTGTTACTAAAATTTTCAGCAGTTTTAGCTATATTTCATTATTGAAAGAATTTACTTGCAGGCTGTTGAGACCTAATTAGTATGTCATAACACAAAAATCTATCAGTATTTTTCAATAATTGTCGCAGTAATTTTTAAAAATTAAGTATTCAGGATAGTTCACGCTTGCATGTGTGTTTACCTTCTCATTTTCGGCTGGTGAAAATGATCAATAAATCCATGAAAACTTTCAAAATGACTACACAAAAGATTTAGTTATCAAAAATATTAGTATTTGAGCAAGACTGAATTTTAATTAAAATTCCGATGGTAGCCGGGCGTGGTGGCGCATGCCTTTAATCCCAGCACTCGGGAGGCTGAGGTAGGTGGAGTGTTGTGAGTCCGAGGCCGGCTGGGCTACCACGCGGGTGCAAGGCCAGCCTGAGCTGCATAGTGCAACCCTGCTTCAAAAAAACCAGGGTTGGGAGTTTGGCTCAGCAGCTTAAGCGCCTGTCTGGCAGGTGCGAGGCTGTGAGTTCAATCCCCGGTGCCGGGAAATAAAAAAAATAAAAAAAAATAAAATAAAATTCCGATGGTTATCTTATGGTTGGAATATTCCCTCCGGGACCCTGATTGGCACTGTTCTGATGAGTTTGATCTGTCAGATCTGCCCCATAATGGGCCAAGTCTCTAAGACAGCAGCACAGAAACGTTTCTGCTACCTGTACCTGCCACTGGGGTGCAGGGGTTGTGGGCACAGCGCATTGTTTGGACGCGATTCCTTTAGAAGAAATGGTGGAGTCTGATGCTCGCCAGCGTCATAAGCCATGGTCCCTTAAAGTGGCATTCTGAGATGTTAGGCTTAGTTGTGTCTCTGTGTTCCAAGTCCTCCCTGGCAGGGAGCTCTCCAGGCTCCCTCTGAGCCCAGCTCTGAGGCTCCACAAGGCCCCTGGAGCAACTCTCCTCTGTCATTTCCCTGTGCCTCTGTTCCTTACTCTATACTGACCCCTTCCTGCACCTCTTGTCCTTTCAGTGTAGAGCCAGTTAGCTATGCCTGTGAGTCCGTGTTCCTTCTCAGCGAGCCCCTGCCCAGCTGGTGGGAGAAGGGGCAATCACCGTGTTTCCTCTTCCTTCCTCCATTTTCTCTTCTCTCTGTTTTCACATCTTAGATACCCTTTTTTCTTTTAAGAGTCCACACTGATCCTGATACAGTTGCTCAGTTTACTGTGAAACTGTGTCCTGATAAATCCATTGTAAAGTCAAAAACTGTTAAGCCAAACCATCCTAAATTAGGGGTCATCTGTATTTAATTTTTGAGATATTCTATTGTGTTCCTAGATTGATTTAGTGACAATGCACACAGGCTCACAGTATCTTATAGTAGACTCACTAGTCTTTAATACCATTTGGTATCTGTTGAGTGCCTAACAAACATAGCAGGCACACCGTGAAGCATACACCACACTGCTCTTGTTCAGTTTTTGAACCAGCTTTTGTGGATAAAGTAATCAAGGCCCAAAGTGTTGGCTGTAGCTTGCACTTGGTCCCTGCAATTGTAAGTGAAAGAGCTCTGATACCAAATAAACTCAACCTGTCAATTTCCAAAGCCCAGGCTTCTTGGTCACCATGCCGTACTTCTCTATCAGTCAGACTAAGCTATAAAATGCTGAGTTAACAAGCAACTCCAAAAAATCTCAGTGGTTTGACATGGTACTAGTTTATTTCTTGTTTCTGTTATACATTCAGTGTGGATCAATATGGGGCTCTGCTGTTATAGTCACTCAAAAACCAAAAATGGGAGGCTTTGTCTTATTAAATGACACTTTCATTTGTTTAAAGTCAGAACTTGGTCAGGGGAGCAGTGCCGTCCTGGTAGCAGAGAAGAACTGCAATATTTGAGAACAACCATGATAATTTATTACAACTGCCTTGATTACTGATTTATTGAGTCATACTTAGGTTTCTTTCCTAAGAATTTTTGTTTAACTCACTGTCATTAATATTTGAAGTTATTAATAATTATAATTGATCACCTCAACATCCTGATCAGTAATCTGTGTTATTATTGCTAAGCAGCATCAGGGCAATTTAGCCTTTCAAGCTTGTTTTAAAACTAGAATAATGAGGGCTGGGGATATAGTTCAGTGGCGCAGCACTTGCCTGGCAAGCACAAGGTCCTGAGTTTGATTCCTGGTACCAAGACAAAAAAAAAAAAAACAAAACAAAACAACCAAACCTAGAATAAGGCAAGAATTTTTAGTTACTCAGTGCTGCAGCGCCACCCCTGAGCATTGTGAAAGCCGTCCCCCCTGCCGTGTTCTCAGCTCCCTGAAGTTGCCTTCATTCCCCGCCCCTGCACAGACTGCCTCCCAGGCTGCCGGGGGCACTGCAGTGCGTAGGCAGGCAGGTCTCAGCAGTTCCCATGCACCTAGAGGCCGGATGCAGCGGCCCACAGTGCTCCAAAGACCGGGAAGCAAGCCTGTGACGTGGAGCGGCTGGTGAGCAGGGCAGGCTCTCTGGGGTACACGCTCAGCGAAGGCTGATCTGAGGAGGCGACTGATGGGTAGAAGCAACACTCAGCATAGCCAGCAAGCAGATGTAGGAAGTCCCTAAGAGAGAGTCCTAGGCAGAGTGAGCACGAGCACACACGGAATGCAGAGGTCCTGAGGTGGGGATGAGCTCGGTTCACAAAACAAGGCAACCCAGGGGCTGGAGCTTAGCTCCGCCAGGGACTTTGGGACAAGATGACGTTGGCGTGAGAGGCAAGGAGCGGGTTTCTAGGGACGCGAGGCCATCGGAAGGTATTTCTGTTTTACGGTAAGCGTAGCTGGGCAGTCCTTGACAGCGACATAACCTGATTCCACTCTCGCTTGTACTGAGGAGTGGAGACTGGGCAAGAATGTGCTAATGGACTTATTCGTTACTGGAATTAACCATATTTTCGGATACTTTCTTCAGTTGGGCAATTCAGTGGACCAGCGAGCTTTTGGAAAGAGTAGTTTTTAATACTTCTGAATTAATTTGATTGCTGTCTTTTTAAGATGGTGCATAAAACTTTTTTGTTCCATGTGTCCATCTGTTTATTATTACTGTAGTCATACTCTTTCCTTAGTGCAATTTGTTATTTCAGTAAACTGAAACATGTTTAATTTTTTTACCCCCATTGTTTGCCCGGGAATAGTAGCTTAGAGTCTTGTTTGCAAATTTAAACAAAGAAGAGTTTTTTTTGGTAGGAGTTTAGAGTATTTTAATTCCCCACGATTCTTGGAATGTTTTTGCTTGTAACAGTTACCGTGGTGATTATTGCTAGCCTATTGTGGCAGTAATCTATCAGTATGTTAGCATGAATATACTATAAGTGTTCTTAATATTCAATGTTCTTGAAGTGAATCTTCTGCCACCTACCACTGTCTCCCTCCAGTGTTAATTTTGATCAAATTGATTTTAAGAAATGAGGTGCTGTAATAGATTAAAATTGATAGGCAATAATTTTTTTTGCTTATGAATATAAATAAATACTAGTACAACTTGCTCATCCTTATGTTTTTTAAAACTGAAAGCATTAGCACATATTACCATGTGAGGTGGCTCGCTCAGTCCGCGTGTGGCAGTCACTGCCAGGCTGTGCCGCACAGCAGGGCTCCCTTGCTAGTCGCAGGGGACATCCGTCCATGGAGGTGGAGAGAGGGCTGTGTCGGGAGTGGGAGGCTGGTTCTGAGGCCAAGTAGCTGGGAGCAGAGCTGGGGGGAAGGGGTAAGTGGTCAGAAGTCAGTGGAAGGTGGGGCTTTTGAAGGTTTTGAGGAGGGGAATGTTTGAGTTGGGTCTTAAAATAAATCTTAATTAAAATTTATTTTCTGTTGCATTGGCATCTGTGTCCTTTAAGCTATTGACTTGGTGTACTAAAGTTTCATTTAGCATAAATTAAAGATGAGCTTGTAGGATTTATTTACTTACTGAACTCTATAAATTCAAACCAGGCACTGGTACACTCATTCTGTAATCCCAGCACTTGAGAGGCTGAGGCAGGAGGATCTCCACAGTTTCCCCTCTGGAAAGTTTTTCCTTTCCTAGAGTTTCATAGAAGTAACATACCGAATGTGTTCTTTTGTGCTTGTCTTCTGTTGATCAGCAGACTGACTGAGTTTCATTCATGTCGATCCCTGCATCAGTAGTATATTCCTCCTACAGGAGACATTTGGGGAAGACTAGCTGACCGTAAACCTGTTTTTAAAGACTTGAAGAACCCTGGGATGACTTTATATCATTCATTGAAGTTATGTTCCTACCTCTTTTTTAATCCTAAAAATATGCATTGTGCAAAAACTTTTTCAGCATGTACCAGTTTTTGACTTAAAAAAAAAAAAAAGATTTCCAAGTAAGGTGCTCTCTGTTATGACTTAAGTCTCAATTAATAAATGCATAGTTTAAGAAATTAATATCTTGAATAATTATAGCACTTAAATCTCATTTTAGATAATATCTACTAGATAAATTAGCAATTATTTTTGAGGTTAGGAAAGTTTTATTGGAAATAAGAAGAAGGAGAAAAGGAGAAGAATAGCTCATGGATTTTTGGGGTGGCAATTTTTATAAAATCTAGGACCTCATCTTTCTGAATGAAAGCATTGGATTATTTCTGAAATTTGGAAAAGTAATTAACAAATTGCATAGCACTTTCTTCAGTGACTGGAAGGAACTTGTGACGAGAAAGCCAGCCTTATGTGGTTGCTGTTAGTGCAGTGGTAGAAAAGATTTAGGACAGTTTGGCTTTGTCTCCCCTTTTGTCTGAATTCCCACCTTCTGTTCTGATTGAGCCACTCCAGCTTGGGTGGGAGCCCTCGCTTCCTGGTCTTGTCTGTTAAGTGGGCTTAGTTGTGCTGTTGCAGCTAGTGAGGAAGTCAGACATGAAGGGCTCAGGCTGGTGCCTGGTACAGCAGACACTGCTGTTATTATGTATTTTGACCAGTCAGTAACCACATCACAATTGTGCTCTATACAGTTTCTTCTGTTCATTATTACTATCTGCATTCAGCCCCAGGTATCCTTTGTTTGGAGTATTATAGAAGCCCTCTCTTGATTGGCTTGCTGATAGCGTCTCTCCCCGTTGAACTGTTCCTCACGGGCCTCAGTTCTGCACTTAAGCGACACAGAACTGATCATAGAGGAGATTAGAAAAGAAGCAGTCACGGTGGGTTGTTTGGAAAGTCTTCATGATAAGCTGGGACTTGAACTTAACCTGGAAGATGTAGAAGATACTGACTATCAGAAGAATTGAGAACCAGGAAGATTGGTGGTCAACAGTGGTAAAGCTGGTAACAACTACAATTTCTCCTAGCTCTCAGTTTTTGTGACAGACCCAGAGTAGTCAGGCCAGACTTGTGACAGACCTAAAATAGGAAGAGGACCTAGTCCAGTGGTGGTGAACCTATGGCTCGCATGCCGCAGCGAACTGTTTGTGTCTTTGAAGGCTCTAAAAGGTTTGCCATCATTGACCTACTCTGATAAGGGGAGGAGAAGCCATAGGGTTAGCTGGGGGCCCAGATGCTAGTTGAGGCCAGGAAGGAACTTTTAGAATAAAATGGAGATTTTCCAGTAGACTTTTTTCCTTTAAATAATGCCATGAGCACACCAAACATACCCCATCTGACTTGAAAGGATCTATCCCTGCCCTGTACCCTCCAGCTTGCCGCTTTTGATGAACATGCTTGAAGAACTTAGAAAGCTGAGTTTGGTGAAACAGTTCTGTAATCCCAGCACTCTTAGAGGCTGAGGCAGGAGGATCCCCAGTTGGAGCCCAACCTGGGCAACTTAGCAACTTAATGAGACTTTGTCTCAAAAAATAAAAAAGGGGCTGGAGAGGTAACTCAGTGTGAAAGCCCTGGGTTCAATCACCAGTACCAAAAAAAAAAAAAAAAAAAAAAAAAAAAAAAGTTGCCGTTCAGTCTCAGGAGCCGTGAGCTCCCTGGGAGGCGGCACAGGGCTCCTTGTTCCAGTTCACTCCGCTGCATTCCCACCTCACCTTGCTGGCAGCGCTGGAGCACAGGCGGGCAAGGCCTTGTTTATCACGTTGGAACTCATGGCCTTGCGCAGGCTTGGTGAGTGATTGATACCGAGCCGCTGCCCTGCTTGTTTTATCATTCTTGCTGTCAGTAGGACCACCTGTCGGCTCCATGTCAGTCTGTGGGCTGCTGCCAGGGGGCACCCGACCCCCCACCGTGGCTTCTGGCTGAGGGGCGCATGACACAGCACGGAGAGCCCTTGCTGAGTGTGGCTGGGCACGGGGAACTGCTGCGTGGTTTCGGGTTTGAAGGGTGGTGGCGGGAGTGGAGGAAGGACTCAGAGGCTCGGCTGCCGGGTGAGATGCCACCCCCATGCTCCCTTCCTGGAGTCCCTTCCCTGGCTCTGCTGGCACCACACACTGGGAGCCCTTCCGTCTCTGCTCCGACCAGCACCAGCACCAGCACCAGGACTCCTTCTTTCTGTGTCTCTGAGGGTAATGGCATCCGAGGCTCTGCTTTGAAGCCTCTTAAGTGCTCCCAGGGACTCCGTCAGCAGCCCAGTCTGTGGCCCATTCAGCCAGACCTCTGTGCCTCAGACCTCTTGGCGGTTGACTGCTGGACTTTGTTCACAGCAGCCAGTGCTCTGGGATGGGCACTGAACCTGCTGTGCCTTACACACATGCCAATAAGGACTTTGGCAATGCCACTGGCCAGGAGTTTCAGGGTGTTATAACTAGCCTTAGGGGAAGTCCTGCTGGGGGAGGTTAGTGGGGACTGGATTCTGGGAGGCCAAGGTGTCGCCCTGGACAGGTTAGGGGCCTATAATACAAATGTAGATTGACCCTTTAGGGTGGCTTTCCCTTGCTGGGGTCTCAGCTTCATGCCCCCAGGGTTTAACTGCAGAGGGTAGTAACTGTTCTCACACTGAGGGGCGCTGGTAGTAAATTGCTGTATTTAATACTCTAAAGCCAGTGCAGTTTACCCAGTTTGTTTTAGTTTGTTACACTTGTTCTCTTTTGGAGATTAGCAGTGACACTCTTAAAATTCTACAGAGTGCCATGTGGTCCTCCATGCACTTTTCTCCAGCTGTAGCATCCTATGTAGCTGTAGTGCAGTATCAAAACTGGGAGGTTGATTTGGTACAGTGATGTTAGACTTACTTGCAAATCAGAAAATTTTAAAATATAAAATTAGGAAATCACAGCTGTCAGAATCATGATGTCCTCATATGGTATGGCCTCCAGAAAACTCCGTTCCACACCCAAGTGTGAAACTAGCAGGTAACACCAATAGCTCTGATTTTGCACACCCTTGAAAGGGACTTGCCAAGCATCCCTGGACTGTGTAGTAGGGACCCCACTGATTTTGTGGTACAGTGTGGACTCGAGTATAACTGTCTGGACTTTATCTGGCTCTACTTTTTTTTCTTTTTTCTTTTTTCGACAGGGTTTCACTACACGGTTCAGGGTGACCTTGAACTCACTTTGTAGCCCAGGCTTACCTCAAACTCACAGCAGTCCTCCTGCCTCTCTCCCCCAGATGCTGGGATTATAGATGTGCGCCACCATGCCTGGACCTGGCTCTACTATTTAAACCATGTAGCTGGGGAAAGGTCTGTGGCCTGGTCTGTGAGGCTCCAAACCCTGAACCCTGACTGTCTGGGTTGGAATTACTTACTAATCTCTCCCTCTCACTGGCTGTCTATGGGCAAGTTTCATTTTCTTGTGTAAAATGGAGATCGTAAAAGTACCCACAGCAAATGGTAATGTGAAGATTAAATGAGGCGGTACAAAGTGTTTGGAATCGCGGCTGCCATGCCAGAATATTCCATCAGTCTTCACTGAGATCATTATTGTTGCGATGATTAAGCAAAGGAGCACATGTGAAGTGCTCAGCACAGATCTTGGCCTGGAGGAAGCAGTGACTGTTCCACTCTCTGAGCTTCCTACCTGCCCAGAAGGGAAGGCCCTGAGCCAAGGGACAGGTGTCAGGGGAAGGCCCCGGAGGTCTTTTACAGCCTCCTGGCAAGGTCACACCTGGAGAATGACAATCTCCAATGAGTATTTTGTCTTTCTTAGGTAGCAGCAGCAGCATAGCCCATCTGGTCTGCTTCATGAGGAGGGAACCTTGATCAACTTTACGAACTGTTGTATTCTCGCTGCCCAGCATGGTCCCAGGCCAGAGCAGACACTTTGGAAGTGTTGGTTAATGACTGAAGGATGGACCAAGTGGAGGAAGGGGTTTGCAGCTATTAGTTGGGGAAGGGAGGGAATATTTATTGACTGTCACTGAGTTTGACGTAGTAGGAAACGGGAAATGTCAGGTTAACTAGATCAATTAATAGTTAATAATAGTTAATAAATAAATTAACTTAAGTGTAACACATTAAATTTAATGCTTTCTGTCCCAGATCTGTGCATTGATACAGATTTGGAGACTGTAGTTCGTTAAGTAACAGAAAAGCAAGTCCTTACTGAGGTCTGTATTACAGAAAAGCAGAGAGGTCCTTAATTTCTTCCATCTGTCACAATGATCAGTGTTAATGACCCCCAAGACAGGAGCAGCAAGGACAGGGTGCTGGGAGCCTGGGCCACTGCGGAGGGAGGGGAACCGAGACCCTCTGGGAGGAGCCGATGCTGCCTGCACAGCCTGTCCGCTGCTGTCCAGATGGCTTCTTCCTGCACCTCGCCCTGCGGACGGTCAAAGGGCGCTGGGTTCTCTTAAGCCTTCCCCATGCCTGCCCCCTGCCTCACTTCCTCAGCTTTGGACACGTTGGTCATTTTACTGACTTCCCGTGGAGCAGCTGACTCCGGATGGGGTCTTACATGATCCATCCCCTGAGCTTCCTGTGTGCGGTGACACCTTACTTGTAGTCCATCACTGTGACCCCTTTCTGTGCTTGATTTGTCTTCTGATTATCAAACATTGTGTGTGTGTGTGTGTTTGATTCTGTCTTCCTCACCACAATGATGCATTGTTGGGGTGAACGTGATGCCCAAAACATTGTCTGACCCCTTGAGGACTCCGAAATATTTTAATACATTACAGTGGAGTAGGTGTTACAGTTTCTTTTAGATAAGATCTATCTGGGAAATAATGTCAGGATCAAATTATGACTCTTTAAGGTAAGAACCAAGTTGACCCTGGTCAGATTAAAAATATGTCTCATACTATTTGGAGAAAATATATATATATTCCAGTTCATGAGTGTGTAGGAGAGAAGGTTCTTTTTAAACATTCTTTTGTTACAAAGATTTACTTCTGAGTGCTTGTTTGGAATTGAAAGCATACCACATTTTCTAAAAAAGGTTTTTATATAGTCAGCCCTCTGGATCCTTGGGTTCTGTGCCTGTGGATTCAACTGACCTCACGTTGAAAATATTTGAAAAAAAAAATGTCCCCTGTGCTAAACATGTACAGACCGTTTTTCTTGTCATTATTTCCTAAACAATACAGTATAACATCTATTTATGTAGCATTTGGAGTGTACTGGGTATTATAAGTAATCTAGAGATGATATAAAGTACATGGAAGGATATTTGTAGGTTTTAAACAAATACTGTGCCACTTGTAGGATACCAAGACTTTCCTATCTATGGGCTTTGTTGTCCATGGGAATCCTGAAATTCAGGCACAGAAGGAGAAAAATGCTTCCTGATAGATGCCTCTGCTGTTTTATTTACTTCTATTTCTCCTTTAAAAAAAAAGGTTTAAGTTAGCTTGCAAAGCATGTCCTCATCATGTTGTATGCAAGTGACAACAAAACTGTCAGGTCTGCTGCTAAGCATCGGGAATGCAGCGCTGCGGAAGATCGGCACCATCTGTGCTCGCCGCAGTCTCACAGGAGAGGTGCGCATTAAACTCCTCATCAGACTAATAATTGTTAAAAATTGTAAGAACTATGAAAGAAAAATAAGGAAAGCAAGGGGGTGATTCTGAGCAGATCATCCCCTGAGCTTGGCTTCTTCTGCTTCTTGAATCATTGATTTTCTTAAGAATATTCCAGTTTGCAGCCTGCCCCTGCTGAGGAGGTGCCAGCAGCTGGGGAGGCCTGGGGTTGACCAGTGTCTAGAGGGGAGCAGGGCTGTGAACTGGAGTTTCCTGTTTTTTGAGTCCTGTTGTAGTGTGAGGAATACTACTTTAAGCAGATGAGAACTTAGTTCTTCTACTAGGAAAATGAGCCCACATTAAAAATCATGGGTAAACAAAGGCATAGGAATTTTCCTTTTTCATTTTTCCCCTATCAGCTCTGCTGGTATTGTTTATATTCATAGCTATTTCCAAAATTTCAGTACACATGGTCTCCATCTATCTTGTACTCAAGTTACACATTTCCTATAGGAATAACCGTTCCTGTTTCAGGCGCCACCTCCTGCTGGCATATCCGTGGAAGTCTAGAAGCTGTAGGGCAGAGGTTCTCAGATTATATTCCAGCAAATCTGAAATGGAAACCACAGTAGTTATGAGCTTGAGCTTTAGAGTCAGACAGACAAGAATTCAAACTCAGGCCTTGAGAAATTTAGGCCATTTCTCTAAGCATCACTTTCCTCTTCTGATGGGTTGCATCACTGGTAGCACCTGTCTTGGCTGTTTGAGGTCAACTATGTCAGGCTCGTAAGATGGTTAGCACAGTACCTTACACCAAGGAGGTACTGCGATGTGGCTATTACTGTTCCTGTAGCAGTGCCTGGAAGTATGAGTCAGGTTAGCAGGCACACTGTCTTTTCAAGTGCAGTGCTCTCAGGGAAGTTAAATGGCACCAAGTCTTTGCCCAGGGTCATCACCAAGAAAGGGGAAAACTCCAGTCGACTGTGCTCAGTGGCCAGTGTTCCTAGGACTCATAACTGTGCTAGTGTTTGTTAATACTATGTACCCAACTCAGCATTATGAAATAATACAAAGTAGGATCTCAACTATCAATTTAATACATTTCTCCCATTGGAAAAAATGTATTCACATTTCCAAAAATCTGGAATAAAAATTTAAAAACAAGGATTCCATATTTAGAAGTGAGAAATGTCAGTACTAATTTTGTTCACATTTTAGCTGATTGGAAGTACTGTACCATGAGGCTATCTTGTGGGGCGCTTGGATACTCCCAGGTTTTAGAAGGCATGTTGGGGATTTTGGTGTTCAGGCAGAGTGAATGTTATAGCCTCTGACTGCCCCACTGGGCTTTCCCACTCCAGGCAGGCCAGAGAGCAGACATCGTGGTGATTAAGAAATTTATTCTCTTGAAGCAGCATACTGATATTTTTAAAAAATCAAAATGCTGGGAGTCTGCATTGGAAGATTCTCTTTTCTTGACACATAATTTTTTTTTTTTGAGAGTTGAAAGAATTTATTGAGAGAAAGAAAGCTTCTGTCCAAGAGAGACAGAAGGAGGCCCAGAAAGTGGGCTGTCCACCAACCCCACTTGTCAAGGCTGTTTCATTGAGCAAAGCCACAAGGTGAGGTGGGTTAAGGTGGGACAGAATTATAACCAATCAATAAGATTAGAAGTTTAGTCGCTTAGGTAATATTGATCCAATGGCAAATCACAGGATGGGTGTGAGGTGGGACAAAGCTATGGTAACATCATAAAAGTTTTGATTACGTAAGTGAGTCACAATCCAGGATCTGTGAAACCAAAGCAAACTCTTACCTCTAACCAATTATCTCAGTGGAAGACCTGCAAATGATATAGGGGAATGAAACTCCCAACCTGCTAGATGTCCAAAATGCTGAGTTTGTGTTCTCTAAAACCAAGGAATGAATTCTAGGAACAATAGAGGATAAGAGTAGTAAGAATTTATTGAGAGAAAGAAAGCTTCTGTCTAAGAGGGGTCCCAAAAAGTGAGTTGCCCTGACACATAAAATTCTTAAAGACCACAAAAATTTCATTGTCATAGGAAAAAGAATAACCTTGTTAAGCCTGGAGCTTGCTTTTTGCCTACTTTGGCCCTTTTGAAAGTCATTGAAAAGTGTTTCCCTTTGTACGCTAAGGCTACAAGACCTATCATTCTTAGTGGTGTTGTGATATACATGTCAGTTCTTCAGGGTGTATGTGGAACCAGTTAGAAGACTCTTGGTTTTCCATTGACTTGAAAATTACTTTTAAAGTAACAGCCACACTGGACCAATCGACTTGAATCTCCGATTTCTTACATACATATATAATAGCACTCTTTATTTAAGATTATGATGAATTATAACCCAGCTTCGATAAATAATTTATAAAATTCTTTATTTCTCAGTGACTCTGGTATATTTGTAACTTTGCTAATTCTTATCTTGGGAAGTCACACTTCCAGTGAGGGACCACAGTAAGCTGTGGTGTTTTGGGTGGCATAGTCAATCTTGGTGAGATTGGGTAGTTGCTGAGAGTTGCATGAATAGGGCACTGTTGAATTGGTTAGAGCAGCCTTTGTAGTGTGTGCCGCAATTAGTCCTTTAAGTGGGGGCATTTTGGTTTTATTTTTAAAAGTGCTAAAATGCTGATGGTAACCTCTGATTTAAAAGTCAGTTTCAGATGTATTTTCTGCCAGATTCTGTTGGAGCTTAGCAGTCTGGTGCTAGCGGTTTACATATTTTGATGATGGTTGCAGTAGCTAGAACAAAATAGATCAGCACAGACAGGCCGGAAGGTTGCAGTGGTTCTTTTTAGAGACTCACAAATAAGCAGCAGAGTAACTCCCGCAATGTTTAACATCATCATTTCTGTCTGGCTAGCCCACTTCTAGTTTCAGTTACATTTTTGCATATTTGACTATTGGACCAGAAAAGGGAAAAAATAACCCAAACACGACTTAAATTTCCTTCCACTTGCTATGATCCTCCTATTTTCTTTACTTGCAGAACATTCCTGAGCCTGTGGCAGCCACTGAGACCCTGGCCGAGGTACCTGAGCATGTGTTTCGAGGACTTCCAGAGGAAGTGAGGCTTTTTCCATCTGCTGTTGACAAGACCCGTATCGGTAAGTACTTCAGTCAGAGATAAGGGCAATAAAGAGCATGCAGTTTCTTGTGGGGGCTGGTAAGGTAGGCAGCAATGCCATACAACAAGTCAGTGTGTCCTTGATTCAGAAAATTATTTGGTTTTCATTGTATTTTCCAGTCAAGAGTCCAGGGTGGATTTAACATCATAAAAATAAAACTAGGAATACATCCCACCACCAATCCTTGGTTTCTCGCTCAAATGTCCTCGGTGTCTCCCTGGGCTTCTTCCCAGTGAATATGTTGTTCTTTCCTCTCTGATTTCACCATGGCTTGAGTATGACTATGTTAATGATGCTTATTTCATTTTGTAATTGTCTTTACATCTGGCCCTATCACTGACTGTGAGTGCCTTTATTTCTCATTTGTCTTTATGTCTCTAGTTCCAGACATTGTATGGACTCTTAGTAGACATTTGAATAAATGACATGAGCTGAATGTGTCCAGATGCTTCAGCTGGGATTTCTTGTTGAATGCAAACCACATTTGTGTATATGGCTCATGTTTTTGTGATCTGACTTTTACACGAAAGGCTAACGAAGTAAATTACAAAACATAGTCCAAGTACAGTCTTCAATACCTCATATTTATATTGTTTCTGTTTTTTTTAAAAGATGTACTTCTGATATTCCAGTTTATATGCATATATTTATGAATCAATTTTTAATAAATGTTTTTCTTGCTTCTCATTGAACATTCAGTGAGCAACTCAATTTTATTTTTTATTGGATAAATTATTTTTGTAGTTCAACTGATTGTTAGTGGTATTATCAAATGCAGTTCATAGCAGACTTAGAGAAAACTGGAATTCATATATTCTAACTGGACAGGACAATCCTGCCCTCTGTGCCTTCTGTACCTGAGAAAACTGGGGCAAAAGATGAAGGAACCTGTCTCAAATGGCCTGGGTACCAGTTCCCTTGATTCTTCTGGGTTGGGCTCCTGCCATTTCACCAACTGCTGCTTCATCATATCCATTTGCTTATGTTCAATGCACAGGAAATAGAAATAATCCTAAGGCTATCATAGATGAGCATATATTTTGACCCTGTGAAACTGAAAAATAAATTGTCCTAGCTATGATTTCAGGAAGCCAGCCAGAGAGAAGATAATTTTCCACTTTATTTAAGCAAATGAACTTCAAAAACATTTGGTCAGCCAGGTGTGGTGGCGCCTGCCTATAATCCCAGCATGTGGAAAGCTAAGACAGGAGCTAGCCTGCACTACATAGTGAGATCCTTTCAAAAAAAAATCCAACAAAACAAAACAAAACATTTATTTATAAAACCACATTTCTAATCTTTGTAAAAACAGCTCATGTTTAGTGGAAACTATTTAAAATCAGGAGCAAAGCAGAATGAAGAGTTTTAAGTTTTAGATTTACTGTTTAAATATTTTTTCTTCTTTACTTGTGACTGTGTTATTCTTCAAATTTTTTTTTTGGTACCGGGGATTGAACTCATGACCTCACACTTGCCAGGTAGGCACTTGTGACACTGAGCTAAATCACTGGCCCTATTCTTCAAGTATTTGTGATTATACTGTATGGACAATTTTACATGTAAAAATTAAGTATAAACCATTTTTTTGTAGAAAACAATACAGGTTCATTACAGACTCTTTAGAAAATATCCAAGAATATAAAGAAGAAAATAAAAATGCCTGTTGAGGCTTTGATTTAATTTGATTAAACTTGATCTAAGTGGATCTAACATTATCTTGCTTTTAGGCACTATATAGTTTTTTAAACTACTTTGTGAAACTAAATTGTTTTTAATACTTTCAGTCTTTACAACAACCACAATACATTATTAAAATACTGATTTTATTTTCTAGGTGTCTGGGCCACTAAACCAATTTTAAAGGGCAAAAAGTTTGGGCCATTTGTTGGCGATAAGAAAAAAAGATCTCAGGTTAAGAATAATGTGTACATGTGGGAGGTAAGAAAGAATTCTGATTCTTCGTTTATCAGAGTTCTATACATTTTCGAGTAATCACTGTCTTTTTTTTCCCTCAGGATTTGACATTTTATAGTTAAAACAATCATCTTAATGTTCTTTAAAATCAAAGATGTTTTTATTAAAGTGAAAATGTGTTTCCCTGGATACAGACTGCTATTTACATATGCTTTTGTGTTTGGAAACTGGTTGGCTGTCCTCAACAATAAATGTCAAATCTGTTTTCATATTATCTTGCCCAGGTTGTTTTGCTTTGCAACTGAGACCTTGACTTCCTGTGTGATGGTCTGTCACTTCACAGGTGACACCAGATACACACCATGAAAGATACTAAGGTGGCTACAAAGAAAATGCTTTTAGATTCCTCTTCTTAGAAAGTAATTTCTGTGTTGCTGGGTTGTTCAGAGTCGATTATGTTTAGTCTGTCACACTTATATAGAGCTTTTAAACTTTTGAAAGTTTTTTGTTCTGTTAATTTTGTATTTTCACAACAATCCAGGAAGACAAGACACAGCAAGTGGTAGTGCACTCCTTTAGAGAAGCAGCAGCCAGGAGACAGGAGCTATTTTTGTCTGTAGGGCAGCCAGGCTTCAGCGGTCAGATGCAGAACCAGAATCTGTATCTCCTGTAGTCAGATGGGGCAGTCAAATGTTTTCATGTTTCACCTGGGTTCAGTAATGGCTATCATAATGCCTCTTGTTATCTTCAAAATGATTGCCCATACCATCAGGCATAAGCTTCATGACTTTGAGTGGGGTTCTTAACCCCTGGGCTATAAATTCCTCAATTAAAAAAAGTGGGGACACTTAATAATATCACATTCGGATGGTTGCAAAGATAAAATCCATTGATACTGTTCCTTGGGTATTGCATGGGTATTCTGCACTTACATTGAATTTAGTTCAGATCTATGCCCTGGGGAAGGTCTTTGTGGTCTTAGAGGGACCTATAATATGACTTCTTTTGAAGAAGTTAAGTTTTTCAATGATCAGGGAAGTGTTCCTATCTATTCAGCTGTTTTCAGTTGAATCACAGCGGGTTCTCACAGGTTAATATAAAAGCCTGACTGTAAGTGAGGCTAAGGAATGTGTGAGCACTTCCGGTCAAGAAGCTCTGGGCATTAGGAGACTTGAGGTGTGGCTGTTTTTCTCAAGACCATAGCAGTATCTTTAACTTGATCTAACCATTTCTCGTAGTCAATCTGAGTGTGTTTCTGATAAATCTAGTATATTTCTGATAATTAACTCAGGGAACTTTAGGAAGGGAGGATTTACCATGATAACTGTAGCACTGTGTTATTTCACTACTTTGACGTAAAAGAGGAACTGTAGGAAAACTTGTTGACCAAAATTTTCTTAAGTACTGAAGACAGTCCCTAGATCATTAAAAATATCTTGATCACAAGCTAACAAATACGCAGTATGAGCTCTTAGCACTCATCATAGTGAAAATGTTTACTTTCTTTAGTTATGTATGCATAATACTAAGTTTGAACAAATGCCATTAATATTAAACTTAAGCTAATGGTGCCTCTTCTGCCCAGTGCAACAATTTGATGTTGCTGGGCATGTTATTACTCCTGCCTTGGATAAATCAGTTAAGCTTAATTTGCATTGAAATTCATACATGATATGACTTGATGATAATAACTTATTAGGGACTCGATTTCTACTATAGACTTATTGACATTCCATTGTTAATTTATGGTACTGCTCTCGTTTTTATTATTTATTTATTTATTTATTTTGAAGAGACTAAAACCAAACAAAATAAAACAGAATAGAGTCAATCAAAACAAAACAATGAACATGGTACATGACTTCAAAAAAAGATAAAAGGAAATCAGTAATGGCTACCATATTGCCTCTTGTTATCTTCAAAATGATTGCCCATACCATCAGGCATAATAAAATCAAACAAAATAGTACAGAATAAAGCCAATAAAAACAAAACAGTGGAAGCAATACAGGACTTCAAAACAATAGTAAAACAACAGTGGTTACCATAATGCCTCTTGTTGTCTTCTAAGTAGTTGCCTATATGGTCAGACATAATACAATTGAACAAATCAAAGTAGAATAATGTCACTCAAAACAAAACAATGAAAACAATACACAGGGCTTCAAAGCAAGGTAATAAATCAATAATGGCTACTGTCTTGGTTACTTTTTACTCCTTGCTGGGACAAAACACCCTACACCCAAAATTAGGGAAGGAAAGGTTTATTTCTTACAGTTCTTGGAGGTTTCAGTCCATTATTTGGCTGGTTCCAAGGCAGGGTGGCATGACACCAGGGCAACACTTCAAGGCAGCAGCCAGAGCAAAGAGGGGGCCAGAGCAAGCCTCTTTTTCTCCTTATATTGTACACAGGACCCTCCCCCACCCCTTGCAGGGTGGGTGTAGCATTCACAAATCTCCTTGCCTTCCTTTGCACAGGATGAGGATATTTACAAAGTAAGAACCCTGGCTCCCTGCTGAGTTAAACTTCTGACTTCCTCAAATTGACACAATGAACAGGTAACTGCTTGTGCTCCACACCCCAGGATGTAGAGCTGCTGAGTTACTTAATTAAGCTTCTAGACTTCTCAAGTTGATACAATATATAAACCATAACAGCTACCATAATGCATTTTGTTATCTTTGAAACAGCTGTCCATGCCATCAAATGTAATAATACTAGACAAATGAAACAATAAAACCAAACTAAACAGAACAATGAAAACAATGTGGGATTCAAATCAGGATACTAGATTAACAATGGCCACTGCCTTCTCTTTTTAGACTCTTCCTCCACTTTCACTTTAACAATATGTATTGTGTAGTTTGAATCCTACTAACTCCTTTAGTTTTTTATACTAGGGAGACAACACGATGTTCACCTATGTGACTATGGATCATTTCATTCATGAGCATGATCTTAAGTTGTATCCATTTACCTACAAGAGCTTTGAGGTTATCTTTCTTTATAACTGAGTAGCTTTCCATTATATAAAAATGCCATGTCTTTCTTGTCCACTTTGCAGCTAATGGGCAAACTACCCCCACTTCTTTCTGGTTCCCTGGCACAGAACATTGTTCTCTCTCCTTTGACTTTCAGTCTATGAACCCCCTTTCGAGTTAAATGTGTTTCTTGTATAAAGCATATTGATGGATCCTGTCTCCTGATCCACTCTGCCTGTGTTTCTTTTTATTGGTGAATTGAGGCAATCTACATTAATGGTTATGGCCAACATGCACTGCCTCGTCTCTGCCACGCTATTTTCCTGCCGTTGAGTGCCTACTTTTCCTCTCCATTCAGTTGTCTGCCCTGCTCGGTGATACCCCTCTGCTACTGTTTCTGGAGCTGTGGTCTTTTATCTCTCTCTAGAATGGCCTTCAGTATTCTTTGTAGGGTTGGTTTGGTGGTCATGAATTCATTTCCTTCAGTTGTTCTTTGTCATGGAAGTATCTTGTTTCTCTGTTAATTTTGAAAGATAGTTTTGCAGGGTACATCAATCTGGGTTGGAACTTGTTTTCTTTTAGGACTTGACATACTTAACTGCAAGCTCTTTTTGACCTGTTGGTTTGTGTTGAGAAGTCTGTTGTGATTCTGATGGGTTTTCCTTTATAGGTGATCTGTTTCTTTTCTCTAATAGCTTTTAATATTCTGTTCTTGTGTTGAATTTCTAGAATCTTCATTATTATATGTCTGGGTATTGATTTATTTTGGTTATGGCTAGCTGGAGTTCTATATGCTTCACTTATCTGAATGTCACTTCCGTTTCCCATGCTTGGGAAGTTTTTTGATGTTATTCCTGTAAATAGACTTTTAATGTCATTTGTGTTGACCTCCGCTTTTTCACTCACACTTACTATTCTTAAGTTATGTTTCTTTGGGTTGTCTTGCAGCTATTAAATTGTTACTTCCAGGTTCCTTGTTATTTTTAAGAGATCTTTCCTTTTAGGAACACAAACTGCAAACCTGTCTTCAAGGTTTGAAAGTCTATCTTTAGTTTCTTTCAAGTGGTTTTGCCAGCTTTCAATGGAGTTTTTAGTTTTGTGGATATCTCTTTGAATCTGTTATATGAATTCTAAATCTTTTTTGTATTGTTTATTCAAGGTTTCCCTCATTTTCCTATGCTCCTCTATTTTTTTAATCTATGTTTTCTTTAGAGATACCTAGCAATTCTTTTATTATGTTTTTCATTTCTTCTTTTATGTGAGTTAGTATTTCTGTTCTAATTTCTTTTATAGCCTCATGAAGTTGTTTCTTTACCTCACTTGCCATCACTTCAGAAGCTTCAGGTGTGCAACTCCCAATCTCTTCCATGTTTGCATCTCCTGGACGTGCTCTGCTTGGATTGGAGGCCAGAGACTGCCTTTTACTTCTTTGTCTTGGCATATTCCCGGGTTCTTCTGGACAAGTGGGTACTGGGGTCCCAGGCACTTCCCACATTGTCTACAATTTCTCTGAAGCAAGACTGTTTGGTTCTTCTAGCCAGTGCTGGCTATGGGTATCTGATGGTGGCCATTGAGTGCGCTGGTGCAGGGCTGTCTGCTGCTTTTCCCAGCCTGTGTTGGCTCCCTGGTGGCTGGTGGAGTGTGCACAGGGGTGGGGCTGGCCACTGTCTGCAGACCTGCGCTGGTCACCAGCGGGGATCCTCCACTACCGCCCCTGGAGTGTGCTCAGGGCCACTGCCTCCAGACCAAGCTGGCTAACTGCAGGGAACCACCACAATGGCCGCTAGAATGCACACGGGGGCAGGGCTGGCCACCACCTGGGGACCTGGGCTGGTTACTGGAGGGGATCCTCCACTACTGCGCTTAGAGTGTGCACAGGGGTGGGGCTGGCTGCTGCCTTCAGATCGAGCTGGCTACCCGCAGGGAACCTCTGAGATGGCTGCTAGAATGCATGTAGAGTCGGGGCTCAGTCTGAGCAATCTACATGGGTCTGTGCCCAGCTAGGAGCTGCTGGAGGAAGCCAGGAGCAGTTCTGGTTCTGGGTTCTCTGGTCCAACTCCAAAATGGATCCTGGTCAATCACTGTCTCCCGCAGGAGGACCGAGTCCTCTGCACTCACTGCCAGCCAGTACAGTCTTCCAGGTCCGCTGCTCCCGTCCACTGCTGCTCCCCTCCAATGCTGCCTTTCTCTGCAGAGGCCTCCAGGGTCACCAGCTGCCACATCACCTTGATCGTGTGTCCCCAGGTTCCAATAGCTTCTCTTGCACAGTGGGTCCGGCTCCAGGCAAAGGTTCCACCAGCTATCACCTTGTTCTTTATTTAAGTTTTTCTTTTCACTCTTCTTGTGGGCTTCAGTTCTCACTTTAGATTCTTCCTATGTCCAGGGGACCTACTTCCTTCCTTCTTGTCTTCCCCACGATGCTGTATGTTCCAGCATCTGGACTGTATGTCTCTGAGAGGCTGTTTACTCTGCTGCTTATTGTTCTGCCATCTTTCCAGAAGTCTGCTCCAGTTTTTAAATCCTCATGAAAGTGCCAGTTCTTTATAGTCAGGTTTAAGAATTTAGTTTTCGTCAAGGCTGACTTTTCCTTCTAGCAATTAAAAAAGTCCAGATATTGTTCACATAGTTCCCACTACAAGGCATATATTTTATATAGAAACCTTAAATCTTTTATTATTATTTTTCTCCCTGTTAAAAGTAGATCTATGTGACATACATGTGTAAGTGTATGCAAAGGATAGAAGATATAAAGTATATTGTACATATTTCATATACAAAAGAGATTAAAACTCAAGGTAAAATTTAGTTTTTTCCCATTAATTTATCCCAATCCTGATTTTACTGCCCAGTTTGCATCAGCATGCTTTTTACCTTAACCAAAAGGGCTTATTATCAGAATCTCATCTTGGTATTTGGTCTTTCATCAAAGCTCCTTAAAAAAAAAATGCCCCTTAAGACTGACTTATCTTTCAGCAACAGGGTCTTATACCCTAGTGAGAACTCCATTTGAAAGCTAATCTAAGACAAAGTATTAAATTGCTTTTCTTGAGCCCTTGATTATGTAACCCACTCTTAAATCCCGTAAGCTTTCACTGAAAACATTCTATTAAATCAGAAGTAACGGGAAAGAAACAGTGGAGTGTCTTCAGGGTAAATGAACAAAGTAGGGAGGTTCTTAAAAGAGGAGAGAGCGTTCTTTGATCTTCTTTTTTGCGGGGAACTGCTGGCGAACTGGAGAGACTGCCTGTAACACTTCCCTTCACCACCTCCAGCTGGCCTAAGCAGTCAGCAGTATTTTGAAACCATCTCTGATAAAAGCTTTTTCAAATTTACTTCTGTTGCCTCCAATTTCTTTTAATAAGCAAAACTTTTAAAGTATTCCAATAAGAATTATTTTAATGTCTGTTTATTTCTAATAGACTTTACTTTTTGAGCAGTTTTAGATTCGCAGCAACTCAATCTGAAAGTACAGGTAGTTTCTGACTTAGTTTATTTTGTACTGCTATAATAAAATACCACAGACTGTGTAATTTACATGAGGTGCGATTCAAACATAGGGTGAGTGTTTAAGTTTGAATGTCTTTAGTTGCACCGCTATGTCTGCCTCAATGTCCTGAATCAATTCTAGTGTTTACCTTTTAAGGTCATTTTGACTCTGAGGAACAGCCAGAAGTTGCCTGGGGCCAAATCTGGTAAATAAGGTGGAGGAGGACTCATTGTAATAGTTTTACAAACCTGCCTTTCCATTGGAAGGCGCTCGACAGCAGCATTCGCTGCATTTTCTATTACGCCTTGTAAGCACGCTCAGGAAATCGGAGCTGCTTCAGAAAGTGGCAAGAATGATGGGATGAGTTTGTTTGAAGCAAGGGGAAATATTTCGAGGGGAGTTTAATGCCAGTGTGTCTTTTACCGTAATATTTTTAAAAGTTTAAAAATTTATCGTATATTTTGATCATACCTCATAGAAGTTTATTTGGCTCACAGTTGTGGAGACTGAGAAGTTCAGGATCAAGGAGCTACATCTGGTGAGGGGCTTTTGGCTGCGTCACAACATGGCAGAGGCATCGATTGAGCTCCCATCCTCAAGCCTTTTGTAATCCACATTCATCCATTCTTAGGGTGCAACCCTTACATCCAAAGCACCTTCTAGGCCCGATCTCTCAACAGTATAGTATTGGGGTGTAAGTTCCTACACGTGCATTTTGGGGGAGATATTCAAACCCTAGCAGTTTCCCTATGCCCCGTGGGCGGTACACATGCACGCACGCACGTATGCACGCACGCTCGCACGCACGCACTGCCATTCCCACACATCAGCATCTAGCCCCAGAGTGGTGCCTTAGGTGTAGTCATTGAACCTACATTGACAGGTTATCGTCACTCCGAGTTCACAGTTCATGTTTGGGCTCACTCTTGGTATTCTGCATTCTAGCTAGTAAGACCTTTAAAGTTTAGGTCTGTACACGCTCATTACAAAATAACATAAACAATCCAAAAATATAAACAAGAAAGTAAAAACTACTTAAATTCCTAGCACCAAGCAACCTCTGTGAACATTCTTTCAATCCTTTGCTTTTATGCCTCTGTTTTTCTTATCTGTTACTCCTACTGGTACCTGTACCAATACCATGTTTGGAAATTGCATTTGAGATTAAAAAGTACATGTGGTTTTGTAATGTACTTTTTCCTTTCAATATGTTGTAAATGTATCTATGACAATTACTTATTTGCATTGTTATTTATTATGGTCGCCTAGAATTTCATTGTATACCATTTATGATTTGCCTACTCAGGCCCTTAAATAATTTTAATGTTTTTATGATTATAAACAATTCTTCAAAGTATGAATCTTACTGTATATACATATGTGCTGACTGATTTGTTTAGCTCCTTAAGATAAATTTCTAAAAGTTTAAATGTTAAGTAAAAAAGCTATGTACACTTTAACCTTCGGCAAATTTTGCTAAACAACACTGCAGCAGGATCGAACTAATTTACATAATCACCAAGAGTACATATTCCTTCCTCGCCTTTAAAAACCCAATATTGTTATCTGTTTAATACTTGTAAAATTCTGTTTTGATAAAAACTGGTAGTTCACGTCTTCTGTTTCATTCAGGCAGTAAATTTTAGTCAAGAGGGAAGTATAATAACATGTCAGTTAGCCGGGCGTGGTGGCGCACGCCTTTAATCCCAGCACTCGGGAGGCTGAGGTAGGCGGAGCGTTGTGAGTTCGAGGCCGGCTTGGGCTACAACGCGGCGCAAGGCCGGCCTGAGCTACATAGTGCGACCCTGCCTCAAAAAACCAGGGCCGGGAGTTTGGCTCAGTGGCTTAAGCACCTGCCCTAGCAGGCGCGAGGCTGTGAGTTCAATCCCCGGTGCCGCAAAAAAAAAAAAAAAAAAAAAAAAAAAAAAAAAAAAATAACATGTCAGTTAAAAGTGATAAGAGTCTCTGCATCATAAGACTTTAATGTAATTTTTGAAAGATGTAAAAACATTGTTTTATTAGCACTCTTAGGATTAAATATTAACAAGTGAGTTTTATAGTCCTCACTATCTTAGGTCTTCTAATTTAAATAATTTGTAAGTTAAACTTGCAGTCAAGATTAAAAAGTGTGTAAAAAGTCTGCCAGCTGATTCTGCAAAACCATTTTGTAGAGAGTGCTACTCAGCTCTCGCTTCTGCTTTTCTGCTTGTAAACCTTGTGTCAAAGTAGCACCATAAGAAAGGTCCATATCCCTAGGGAATCCAACATGTCACCTATTTTTGTAACAGTGGAGCTAAGAAGAATTTTTTATTTTTTAAATGATTGAAAAAATGCCTTGCGGCCCATAAAAATGTCAAGAAATTCAAATTTCAGTTCATGGGTAGTTTTATTAGAACACAGCTAGGCTTATTTGTTTACATAGTTTTTCTGGCTGCTTTGACTCCATAATGGCAGAGTTGAGCAGTGGCAACAGAGACTGCGTGGCCTGGAAAACTAAAAATATTTTTGTGTGACCTGGTCTGGTTGTGTGGGCAAAAGAAGCAGTAGGAACGAATGTGATGTCTAGTGTTTCAGGTTTACTGAGTGGTTTAAAGCAGTATTCCAGAATTTGGTAGTACTTGAAAGTGGAAAGGGTAGGGAACTGGTTGTCATAGAAACAGCTGAGCCAATCACATTCTTTTCTCAGAAACTGCAGAACAGATGAGGACATTGTACAGAGAATTAAGTGATCTTTACAAACAGGTTAACTTGTACCCAGATTGGTAGTTTGCTCTGGTGAGAAAAAAAAAAAGTTTTCCTTTGGGAGTTTATTTATTTACTCATTTAATGCCTGTTTGTTAAGCTTTTACTACGCGCCCAGCCCTGTGGTGTTTTTTTTTTTTTTTTTTTTTTTTGAGACGTTTTCCTTATGTAGTTCAAGCTGGCCTTGAACTTACTAAGTACCTGAGGCTGGCCTCATACTAATGGCAATCCTCCTGCCTCAGCCTCCCAAGTGCTGGAATTACAGGCATGTGGCACCATGCCCAGCAACAAAGAAATCTGTTACTGGTTGTGGTCAGTTAGCTGTAAACACCTTTGTACTCAGATCAGTCCCAGTCCTGTCTCAAGTTCTGGAGCACCAAGCTTGGCATATAACATCTGTGGTGTTATAAACTACTGCCAGTACCTAATGGAGATTTTTGTGTGTGGGATGAAGGACTATTAGAAATGACATCAATCTTCCTGTAGATGAGGAGTCTGGGTTTCCAGTGGCTTGCTTGGTGTCTTGAGGCTGTTAGTCCTGGAGTTGTGGCAGGAGCCAGCTTCTCAGTTGCCTCCCTGGTACTCTTTCCCCTGGCAAAGACCGGAGACTCTCCAGCTTTATTGTCTTGTGGACCTGTGTATCTCTGAGCTTTCTATCACTGTGACAAAATACCCAACACAGGCAATTTAGGAAGTAAAGAGTATTTATCATGGTTACTGTTCTGGGGATTCACATCCAAGCTTGAGTGTCCATCCCCATGGTTTGGATCTGTGGTGATGACTACACGACTCAATGGGAGAATGTGTAGGAGAAAAACAGTCACATCTCAAACCTCAAACTGGGCCAGAGAGAAAGGGGACAAGCCGGGTTCCAAGTGCTTCTAGAGGACTGGACCCCAGGGACCTAAGACTCACCACTAGACCCACCACTTGAAGGTCACCCAGAGGACCCAACGCTTTGGTCCCAGAGGATCTTTGGAGAAAGCTCACCTAAAATGCAGCAGTACTCTTGAAAATCTCCCCAGAAATGTGCAAATGCCCAGCTATACAGACATGTTTGTGTATTATTTCTAGGCTTATATGGAATTCTTAAACGTCCATGGTACCATAGATAGAATTTCTGATTTAAGGATAAGAAGAAATTATTTTGTTCACCCAGCAGAGGTTGATTGGGGGCCTGCTGTGAACCAGCCAACTTTGCTTACTAAGCTTCCGCTGTTGGGAGATTTTCCAGAAACAGTTGTGTAGCGGGTCTGAAGCCTACTCTGAGTAATTTCAGAGAGGGGTTGTTCAGGGCCACTTGCTTGCTAGACCAGGCTTTGAGGGCCTGAGAGGCCAAGGTATTTACTTTCTAAATTAGTATTTTAGAGTTGCTCATACAAATAGACTGTGTATTGGAAAATGACCTCTGACAAATGGACTTGCAGTAAAGTGAGCGCCCACCACTGTGAACATCTCGCTACATATATCTAAGTACAGTTGCCCAATTAGATCACTAGAATAAATTGCCACAAATGTATATATGTTGGTTAGAGTATACTTGTATATTAAATGTTTTGTCAGATACTGCTAAATACCGTCCTGTAGAATTACACCAAGTAATCCTTTGTCAGTACTTGAGTACTTTCCTTTAAAAGCCCAAGTTTTTACCAATTTAATAGGTAAAAACTTTTAATTTGAAATTGTGATTATCGAGTTTTTTAAATGAGGATTTAGCTATATGTGTGTTACTCTGTGAATTACCTATTTGCTTATCTTTTTAAAAAATGAAGTGTTTATCCTTTTGTTTTTGTGCATCAGTCAGTATGACTTAGAAGAAGCCTTAGTCCCTTTTGCAAAACAATGAGCTATGTGTAAAGGATGAATTCACTCAACTGAAACACCTTGCTTTTTGAGAAGGTCTTGTTGATTGGACGGCCCGGAAATTCCGTGGAGCCTGTATTGTTATTAAGGCAGGTTGATGGCCTAGCTGTCTCTTCCGTGCTCAGGTTCCCTGGCTGTTGTCTCTGTGGTCCCCCGACCTCTGCTGCAGTGGCAGTATGTGGGTGCGAGTTGAGTGGGACCCTAGCGTCCATTGGGATGCATCAAAACAAAATTTCTTCTGTGAGCCCAGGGGAAGTTTGTATCAGGCGTGATGGAAATTATGCCTGTGTAAGACAGGAAGCCATCGCCAGTATGGATTGGCAATATTCAAGGATCATCTCCATTTTCCTTATTTTAATGTTGGCAAATATGACAAAAATATCTCTTAAACATTTTAACTTACAGCAGCTTTTGTTATTTTTGGTATGTTATGTTTAACTTGAAATTTTGCATTGTGTTTGTCTCTTCATAACATACCATTTATGGGGGTACCAGAAAAGTGTGTGTGTGTGTGTGTGTGTGTGTGTGTGTGTCTGTCTGTCTGTGTCTGTGGAAGAGCTGAGGGTGAATGGGACAGCAAGGTGTGAAGGAGTCTAATGCAGCATGGATAACCTTAGAATTGTGTGGACAGGTGTTTAGTAAACAAGCACTCTTGGAAGAAACTCAGGGGATGCTTCCCTGACCATGAGGATACTCAGGTTGGTGCTTTTGATGATTACATGAAGTAGCTGCGGGATGCTTCTGGTGTGGTCCCTGTCACAGTAAGTGCTCCGTGGATGACAGTGCTTATACACTCATGTGTAGTGATATCCTATCTTTCATTCTGTAATTATTTATTTCTGGCCTGCTCTATGCCAGGTTCTGGTCGGGGTGTTGAAAGCACTGCAGTGAGTGGAGGAGGCAATACTTGATGAGGGAAAGTCACCGAACAGATTCGAGGCCATGAGAGCTATGAGGAAGGGTGGAGTGGAGGTGCTGATGGGCAGAGAAGGGTTTGCAGTTTCACTTAGGATGGACTGGGAAGGCACCGATGGGGGGGGGATACACAGCTCGTCTTTACTCCAATTAACTAAGTGACTTTGAAAGGAAATGTATTTAACTTTTGACCCTTGATTTCCACATGCTGAAAGGAGAAATAATGCTAACCACAACTTCACAGAGCTAAGTGAGGCCATGCATAAAGCACGTAGTATTCTGCTGGACAAGCTCCTACCTGGAGGAAAGTGTTTTTAGAGCCCAGGGAAAGGCGGGTGCTGGGATCCAGACAGCTGTGGAGAGCAGTGTCCTCGCTGCCAGCTGGGGAGCTGGAGCTTTGCTCCAGAAGATAAGGTGCAGTGCGAGAATGAATAATGTGCGTGGGAAAGGAGAGAAGGAAAGAACAGTGACGGTCGTGGCTGTGTGGGGGAAGAGAGGAAGCATCTCAGTTCTTTCCTTTCCTAAAAATAAAGTAAAAGACATGCTTCTTTTGTTCACCATGTCGGCAGTCGTTCTGCTTTAAGTGCCTACTCGGGTGTTTTGCAGCCTAGGTTTGGGGAATATGACATGTGTGTATGTAAAGCTGAAAAGTTAAAAAGCATTGCAAAATAGATGTTCTTTAAAATGGAGCCGTGAGAAATAAATGCTGGAGCAGTCTCGGGAGGACTGACTAAGCAGGGATGCTGAGGAGGCTTCCTGCAGAAGTAAATTGGATGTGATCCTGAAAGAGGGGGCGGATTTCTGATCTTGTCTCGAAGGGCACTGATACTTCCAGAGTGGGTTCCACCTCACTTTTGTCCTGGCGGATGCTCTGGATGGAGCAGGTGTTAAGGGGCGCTGAGTTTGCGGAAGCATTGTGTCTTGTCACTCGTGGCTGGTGCACAGTCTGTGCTCATTTACTGAAGTCCCGGCCAGCCCAGCTGGAAGGGGCCCCCGACCTGTGCGGCTCAGCAGGGCCAGGCCCCAGCACTGACTGGCAGAGCTACCCAGAAAGCTCAAGGGGTTTGGGTGTAGCTGAGCTGCTGCGGGCTCCATTTCCCGCTCGGTTACACTTTGCGTCCCAGGTTGTCACTTGTTCTTATGCACATATTTGCGAAGCATTTGGAGATCAACAATCATGTTGTCAATAGTTTATATGTTTGGGGCAAAAACAAGCACAAATAGATAACTAATGGGAATTACACAGTTTTGAGTTTCAGCTTTCACCTTGTATTTTTCCTTTCTCTCTTACTTTGTTCCTGTGAAATGTTTTCTTATAGAGTACTTGTGTATAATAAAAGAATTGTTTGTTTTAAAAGTTGAAAATGAAAACATTTTTAAATACTCTTGTTGAAATGAAGGCTTCTGTTCTTTTCCCCCACCCCCAAGGTATATTATCCGAATTTGGGATGGATGTGCATCGATGCCACTGACCCGGAGAAGGGGAACTGGCTTCGATATGTGAATTGGGCCTGCTCGGGAGAAGAACAAAACTTATTTCCCCTGGAAATCAACAGAGCCATCTACTATAAAACTTTAAAGGTAACCATGTTGGAATTAGTCTGCTGCTAGTTAATCTGTATGCGTCTTCTAAATGTGGTTCTTCGTTGTGACTGACAATAACTACTTGAAAGGATTATAGTTGAAGTGGTTCATCTACACACTCAACGTTCTGTGTTAAATATATGGTTACCACTGCTTTGCGTGCGTCAGGGAAGTAAAGTACGAAGATCATGTTGGCTAATTACATGCTGCATCTTTCTAGATACTGTTGATTAAGCGTATGGCAGCTGCTCCCCTCCTCCGAAGATGCAGATGCATTGAAAACTGTCTGACTGGCAGATTTATCCCCGCTAGGAAACTCTCAATAGCTACGGTGGTGCTGTGCTAACTGAAAACACATTCACAGTCTTCAGTGTAAATGAAGCCATGGATTAGCTTTTCCTTTCCTTCAATTTTATTCAGAATAGAAACTAAGCAGAACATGTTTCTTTCTTTTGTTAATTTTTTCTTCGGAGACATTAATTGCTGAAATGCAGAGAAGAGGAAAGCCAGGTTTAGGGCTGGCAGGGAGGCACCGAGCATGTTCAGAAAGTTACTCTAAGGAAGTGCTGGGTGTTGCTGGGTTTCAGCGGTGGGCAAGCCTGAGTCCCACTCCTTGTCTTCACTGGTCATGTTCTCCAGGAAGACACATCTGCACAATGTTTGGAAATTACCCTTGGTGGGATCTTGAAGCTGTAAAGATACTTGTTCAGAATAGATACCTTTGCTAGAATTGTAACAAGGCAAATGCATCTTTATTCTCTTACTTCTATGTCTATATAGGTCATAGGTTGGAAAATGGCCCATTGGGAAAAAAGTAATCTCTGTGGAGTTGAAAACTCTAGATGAGCAAGTGTGGAAGGTAGTGGCCAGCTTTGCAATGTGCTGAGTCTTGCTAGTGTGGTGGCACCAGGCTTTGGAAGTTTAGCTGGCATGTGGTTGTTTAATTTTCCTTTGCGGCATTTTTTCCTGACATTGTCACTCAATTGTGCTGTTACCTCACTTACACCCATGTTTTGCTTCCATTCCCTGGAGGAATACTTTTTATTTTATTTTATTTTATTTTATTTACTTATTTATTTATTTATTTTGGTGATACTTACTCATTTATGACTTTTAAAGCCTTGTTTCCCATTTTTTCCTACCCTGCTGGATTACAGTAGCATGTCTTTCTAGTAGGTATTAACTGTAGAATCTTGTTACACTGGATTTGAAATTGGATTCAAAATGTGATTCAAGAATTCATTGTCTTTCTCAGAGTTAAAGTAAGAGAGACATCTGGTTGATTTAGCAAGGTAGAATCCTGGTGGAGATGAAGCACCAGCCAGGGGGTGAATATGAGACAGCTAAGGTAATGGAAGTGAAGTTCTTGAGGAGCAATGGCCCCAGGAGTTACAAAGCACTGCTTCAAGTTAAATGCATGTTCCTCTCTGACAGCAGATTTGCAGGAACAGACAGAAGCCAGGTAGAGTGGTGGTTGGGAAAGTGAACTGTGAGGCCACATGCATTAGTTAAATTGTGCTAACTTTGTGACCCATAGTGAGTTGGGGTGACTTCTCTAGCTCTGTGAACTTAGCAAGTCTTTCCCATGTGCTTCAGTAAGGTACAGGTCATTTTAGTATTGGCCTCACAGAGTTATTGGGAGGAACACATTGGGGTGTAGGGGCAGAGCCGAAGCACCTGGTAAGTGACAGCTGTCCCTTCGGGTAAAGTCAGGAGTAGATACTCAGGAGCAGACTGCTTGGTGACTGTTGGCTTTTAGATGTGCGGCATGTAAAGTTCCTCCATCTCTCTGTCTTCTCGTCTATAAGGATGGAGGAAGTTGTACAAGTCAAGAGTCCCTTATCTGAAATGTCCGGCACCTGACATATTTGAAATTGTAGATCTCGGCATATCTGTATGTACATTATGGGATATTCTTGGGGATGGGACCCAAATCTAAACGTGAAATTTACTTAGGTTTCATATACACCTTATCCATGTAGACAGAATATAATTTGAAGCTGTATTTTTAGTATGCCTGACCCGTGAGCGTGAGCAGTCACACAAAGTCACGTGTGGCATTTTCTATGTGTGGCATCATGTCAGCATTCAAGAAGTTTCAGATTTTGTAGCATTTCGAGTTTCAATGTTTAGATTACGGATACTGAGTTTGTAAAACTAATAGTTCATATAGTTGTTAAGATTAAACAAGCCAAGCGGGGGATATAGCTTAGTGGCACAGCGCCTGCCTGGCAGGCATGAGGTTGTGAGTTTGATTCCTAGTGCCGAAAAAAGAAAAAGAAAAGATTGAACAAGCCAATATGTAGTAGCTTGAGTGTAAGATGGCTATACTATAACTTTTACCTGTCCTTGTCCCAAATAACACAGTTATGATGTTCTCAGGCCTCCCCCAATGCTGACCTTTGATATTTGCTCAAATACACATGAGACCTTTTAGATTCCTTACTGGTGAACACCTAACTCTAGTCTTTTGGATTAAGCATTCTGTGGGGTGGATTTTGTAAATGATTACATGTGATGTTCTTGTCGTTCTGTAGCGCTGTCTCAACTTATTCTACCCAGGTAATTGGGAAATTTTAACATTAGATTTGTTTGCACTATGCTTAAAAAGTATTTTAAATTCCCAAAAGTTAACTGTTAAGCCTGCCTATCCATTTCTTCATCTGTTCATTAGTTTGACAAATACTTACTGAGTGTACCAGTATGTAAACAGGATAGACAGGGACTCCAGGCTAAATGAAACTTACACTGTATTCAGGAAGAAGTATACAACAAGTAAATAGGTTTATTAGCCCAGAGAGCAGTTAAGTGCTTTGAAGACAGTACAATGCTGTAGAGAGTGCTTTGGTAGGAAGAGGGCTGCTTTGGTTCTAGGGAGACCAGGAGGGCTTTTCTGAGAAAGGACATTTGATTTCTGCCCCTGGGTAGGAAGGAGCCAGCCATGCAAAGATCTGGGGGACGACCAGTGCAGGAGGAGGGGCTATTGGAAGCAAGAGCCTTGAAGTTGAACTGCCTTGGTAAAATACCAATGTATAGATACGTACTGATACGTAGAGAAGACAGTGTGCTTGGTTTCCTAGAGGCTATCTGAGCCCAAAGGAAAAGTTGGAAGGGTTTTAAGTCGTTTTTATTTTTTCTTTGACATTAAAATGCAGTACAGTCACACACTACTCTAGGTAGTGTCCTATTGTATACTACTATAGATGGCGGTCCTATAAGGTCATATGGACCAGTGATCTTGTAGCTAGCTTAGTTCTTGTGAATAAGCCCTAAGATACTTGTACAATGACAGAATCGCTTAATGACACAGTTCTCAGAATATATCTCATCTTTAAGATTATGTGAAAAAAGAAGTTGTTTGGTCTTTTTAAAACATGGATTTTTTTCCTTTGTTTAACAACATGGCTTTTCTTTTCTTCCAAAATTTGACGTGGGAAATCTTGAAAATGTTAAGATGTGCAAAAGAAAAATCACTGCAGTACAGAAGAAAGCAATCCATGTGTCTTGGTTACTTTTCCCTCGTTGCTGAGACAAACTACCTTACACCCAAAATTAGGGAAGGAAAGGTTTATTTAGCTTACAGTTTTTGGAGGTTTCAGTCCATAACCAGCTTGTTCCAAGGAAGGGTGGCATGACACCAGGGCAACACTTCAAGGCAGCAGCCAGAGCAAAAAGGGGCAAGAGCAAGCCTCTTTTTCTCCCTTATATTGTACACAGGCCACCCCCTATTTCAGGGCAGGTGTAGCATTCACAAATCTCTTTGCCTTCCTTTGCACAGGATGAGGATATTTAGAAAGCAAGAAGAACCCTAGCTATCTGCCAGTCTCTCAGTTAAACTTCTAAACTTCTCAAGTTGACACAATGTATCAACCATAACACCATGTTTTAAAAAATACTATTTTCCTTTTAATAAGAAAATTTTATCTGTGTAGTTGTTTAAAGTAAATTTGGAAAATATATAATACCAAAGTGAAATAACATCTTAGTTACTAACAATTTTGAAAGTTATTCAGTAGGGAACAAATCAGATGATCTAGCACTTTGCCAACGCATTAGGCTTTAAAATTTTTTAGATTGGTGAAACAGATTCTGGGATATTTCTATAGTGTTGTTTGTAGGAACAAAAGAGTAACTTGGGGCACAGGTGCCTTCCTACAGCAGAGTTTGTGCCAATGGTCAACTCATTTGTTGCTGGTGTAGTCAGTACCTGGCTGGTGCCTGCAGTGGAGAACACGTGGAAGTGTGTTCTTATTCTTAGATGTTTCCAGAAAAAGTCTGGTGGTCGCTTCCAGCCAACATTCTGGTTATGCTGTTTGGGTAAGGCATATGTTAAGAATACATTTGTCTTTATTCCTTCCCATATTTTTACTGTGCTTTATTTTATTTTTATTTTAAGACAGAATCTCACTTAGTTGCCTAGCCTGGGCTCAAATTTGTGATCTTCCTGTCTCAGTCTCCCAGATGCTGGGATTACAAATGAACACCAGCATACTTGACTTGGTTGGTTGGTTATTTATTTATTTACTTATTTTAAGACTTCACATATAAAGCCCTAGTTTAGACTGGTTTTCTCAAATATTTTTGATACCATGATTTCAGAAATAACAAAAAGGAATTATTTGGTGTTTAATCTAGAAGTAGTTTGCTTTTGAAGAGGAAACAAAGCAGTTTAGTTCATCAGAATGCCAAAAGGCATTTACAATAACTGTTTTAACTCAGTATTTATTTTGTGGGAGAACCCAGGGCCTTCATGCTAACCTACATTCCTAATCTTTTTTATTTTACCATTTTTATTTTGAAACAGGGTCTCACTACAATAAATTGCTAACTTATCCAGGCTGGGCTTGAACTTGCAATCCTCCTGCCTCAGCCTCTCACACTGTTGGGATTACAGGAGTGTGCCGTCATACCCAGCTACAATTTTATTTATTAAATTAAGTGTTTAGGTTTAACTGATTCAAGAAAGGAAATAATACATTGGTTCAAAGATAATAAAATGGCACACTTGAGCTATTCTTGGAGAAAGCACCGACTTTATTTTTAAAGTTCTTTATTTAAAGAATTAAGCCTGTTTCAAAATTTGAACTAAATTAACAGAATTCAGTAGAGAATGATGCACCAATGTTTACTTTCAATGGCTTTATCTAAAAAGGTATGTTGAAGTGGGGAATGATTTTTGTTTCTAAAATGATCTTTAATGATAATTTCTCTCTTATTCAAAAAAGACAAAACTCAGGATCATTCTCTTATATAATTATGGTGCAACAATCAAAATCAGGAAGCTAGCACTGACACTTTTTCTCACAGGGAAAGAATACAGCTGTAATTCAGTTGTATGTCTTATCAGTCTCCTTGGCTTGGACAGTATTACCTCAGTCTTTGATAACCATTCAGTTTTGAGAACTGGATAATTATTTTATAGAATGTCTCATAGTTTGTAGTTCTCTTAGGTTTCCTCATGATTAAATTCCACATTTGCCTAATGGGCCAGAACTGACGCATGTTCTCTGCGTTGTATCAAGAGCAAATGGATGTCCATTTGTCTCCTTACCAAGAAACTTTTTTTCCCCTTATGATTGGTATTTGTGGGGAGATTTTGAGATGATGCAAAGGTTCTATTATTCCACAAACTTTCACCTATTAGTTTTAGCATCCACTGGTGAATCCTGCCTGAATCACGTATTGCTGTTAAGACTGTCATTGGTGGTTTTCTGATTTCTTCATTTCTTTTCACTTATCTTTGAGATATATCTACTTCAAAGAAGAAATTGCCCTTTACTTACTTGCTTATTAATTCATGTCAATAGGACTCGTCGATTCTTATTTTATTCAGTGAGTTTGGATGGTATCTTGCTTGCATCCATATTGTTGGAACTTTTTGAACAGATGAGTCATTCAGGGAGAAACCAATATGCCGTTTGTTAAGGGTCCAGTCTTACCACGCAGCATATTTTGTTCTTCCGACTCTTGTTGGTGTAATAGGTATGTTGGGGGTGTGTCCGCGTTCCTCCCACTTACATGACTTGTTAAGGATTCGATGTGTAGGGAGGCATTTTTAGGTGTGTCCTTCCGTGTTTGAAAGCTGTGGTGTAAAATCTTGATGTCTTCGATCCGAGCAGGTTGGGGGCACTGCGTAAATGATGTGATGTACTGTCCCGAGATGCTTTTTGTTAGCATTTCTGCCATGTAGAAAGCGGTGTATGAATAAATGCGCTTAACTTGCGTTTGGAATCAGAAATGTGCATCGCCTGTCCTGTTAGCATGCTGTTTGCTTAGTTATGCTTTAAATTCTCATTCACTCGAATTTCGTGGGCAAAATGGTTCTGTGTTGTTTTCTCCTCTGTGAGTGGCATGAGGCTTGAAGCAGTAGGATCTGGACGCACCTGCCCGTTAGACCACCTCAGCCACTCCTGGCCCTTGTGCCTGCAGCCTGCTGCCTACGTTAGCCCCTCCTCCCGGCGGAGCCTCCCCTCCCCGGTGCGCGCGCTCGCCGGCCCCTCCTAGCAGAGCCTCCCGCTGTGCGCGGTCTCGTGAGCTCCTCCCGGCGGCGGAGCCTCTGAGCGCTCGAACCTGAGCTCCTCCTCCCCGCGTAGCCTGCTGCGGCTCCGCACCCGCCCGACAGCTGTTTGCCATCGGCGCGCCGCTCCCGCCCGCCTGGGCGTTGCCCCGCCCCCGCCAACAACCGTCACTCTGATTGGTCCTATCCTTGTCTCTTCTCTCCCTGCAGCCAATCGCGCCGGGCGAGGAGCTACTGGTCTGGTACAATGGGGAAGACAACCCCGAGATAGCAGCTGCGATTGAGGAAGAGCGAGCCAGCGCCCGGAACAAGCGGAGCTCGCCCAAGAGCCGGAAAGGTAGGACCTGCCGGCCGGCAGCCGCCCGCTCCCGGCCCGGTGCCGCGCTCGGCCTGCCCGCCACCTCGCCGCCGCCAGCCGGGTCGCGAGCCGGGCGCGGTGCCCGCGGCGTCTCGGTGACCTTTTCCGGACTCGGCCCGCCCGGCCCGCGATCGGCGCGATCCCCGCTCGGCCGGCTGCTGAATCACGGCGGCCGCTGCGCTTGGGTTGCTAGCGAACTTGTGTCGGAGCGCGGGCGCGACGGAAAGTGTCGGGCAGGCCCGGTGCTGGCTCTGCCCCGCGGCGTCGGAGTCGGGCTGTGCCGCGCTCGGCCTCCGCCTTCCGGTCGGCGTGACAGCAGCCCAGCGACTCGGGCCCGCCGCGCAGGACAGGGACGCGGGACCGGGGCGCGGTGCGGGGGGACACCGGAGCAGAGGGAGACCCGGGGGCCGAGAGGAGAGATGGGGGATCGACCCGCCGGCTGCGACCGAGGGCGGCTGCGGGCAGTGGGCTTCCCCGAGGATGCTGAGGGCGCGGGGAGGCAGGGGGCTTGTTGTGTCGGGCTGACCCAGTTCTCATAGTTTATGATTTATGATGTTTTTGAACAAAAGGCAAAGAAAGTGTAGTCACACTTAGGAAGGGAGGGGATAATTTCTGGGCAGGAAAATAGTTTGGTTGGCAATATCATATTTCCAGCTGGCATGCTGATACGTAGTTGGAATTTTTTTATAAGAATTTTAATGCGTTTGGGAATCTTTTATAGAACCCAATTTGAATATATGTCAACGTACGATATGGTAGTTTTTAAAAATTAATACTTTTTTTCCCCATCTTGTTTGCTTTTCATTAATACAAATACTTTTTATTTTGTAGCACATCTTAGGTCTTAAGTACATTTTAGGTCTAATCATCTGAACAAATGAGTCCATTCTTTACCCAGAAAGTTGCAAAGTATGTTATGGAAGTCAGACTGCAAATAAAATCATAAACTTGATTTGGAGAATTTTTAGAAACTATTTAAAATGTAGGCAAAAAGTCTGTTCTGATTTTTCAGTTATATAGTCTTTGTTTTCCCCAGCGTAATGAAAATAGAACTTAACTCATCCAGGGGACAGTTGGTGGGCCTATTAATGACTACAGGTTCTCTCTGTTTATTGAAGGTGATTTAGTTGCTGCTGCAGGTCACTAAACTGCTTTCATTTTGAATCAAATGATCAGTCTAGAAAATTCCAGGTCTTTTCTTTTTTTAACTGTTTCAAATCTGTGTTGGAATTTTGTTGATACTAAGCTGAGTGATTGTTGTCAAATTACTATAGTGATTACTGTAATTCAGCTTATGCTTTTATTTAGTATGCATTTTGCTTATAAATAGTGTCACCAGCCTTTCCAGGTAAGTTATGCTGTGTAGAGATTGAAGACTGGGAGACGGGAACTCTGTACAGAGCCATTAAATATAACTAACTCGTATTTATAGCTTAATAACAACCTTGCTTTAAGGCTTTTCTCTGTGTGGTATACTTTGGTGTACATACTTAGAACCTATTTCATTATGTTTTGCTCTTTTATTTACTCCTTAATTTATTGTGTTATTTAGTTGGTTGTGGAAAAAAACCTGAAAAACTTTATTACTGATTATATGAACTTCTGTGTTTTTGTATGTTATATGCTTAAATTTCTGGGTTTTATATTGTTAATATTTTTTATAACTAATCCCAATGTGTTTATATTTACTCTGGGAAGCATACTACCCACCTGATCCATTCTAGTTTTTTAATATTTAATTTTTTTCCTCTAATACTGGGCATTGAACCCAGGGCCTTTGCACAGAGCTACATCCCCTGCCCTTTTTTTTGAAGACAGTGTCTTGCTAAGTCAGTAAATTCCCCAGGCCGAGCTCAAACTTGTGATCCTCCTGCCTCAGCTTCTCAGAGTGCAGGAATTACATTACTGCACCACCACACACAGCTCGGTTTTAAGTTTTAATTAAAAGACTTGCATGAAGCTCACGATTTGAATGTGCAGTTCATTTTGGACAACTTACCGGTAAAGAGCCCTGTTTGCTCTCTGACTTGAAGTTTGGAGAATTTTAACTTATGAGTCAAACCTTCTTTATTTTTAAATTAAGAACTCCGAAAGCTAATTTATAGCTTTCAATGACCTGAAATGGAGAACTTTTTAACTCAGTTCTATTTAGATCACTTATGTGACCTCAGACATTTAAATAGTATCTTTTTCAGACAGTGATATCAGAGAGTGAATCAACATGAGTTTCACACAGAGGCAATATTAACTTAGTATTTCTGAAAGCCAGATGTTGAAGACATACAGCCGACACGTAGATTGACATAAGGCCTAACCTCATTTTGGTTATGAGAGAAACAGAGTTGAATTCTTCACACTTCTGGACCTCATCTCCTGTGTGTGACAGCTGCTGTGCCTACAGTTGTGCACTGCATGTGCGGTCTTTCAGGATTCATCAGTTGCCGGCGAATCTGGCAGTGAGGAGTCCTGATGTCTTCACATAAAACAAACCCATCCTTTCTAGTTCCCTGTCTGTCAGATTAACGCAGCTAATGTGTAAGCCCCTGGCATGTGCCAGACACTCTCCTAGGTTGTACAGTTCATTGGTAAGCAGGAAGACAGCAGTAATTCCTCTTATGGCATCTGCAGCCTGGGCTGGTGGAGGAGACAGTGCCTCAGTGCGTCACCAGTCAGTGCCTACACGATTGGCTGGCAGGTAGTAAGTAGGTCCTCAATAAATATTCGTTGATTGGCAAACTAAGACTCACACAAACAGTGTACAGAAGGCAAGGACATAGTGCTGGGGGAACACAGTTCATATTGTCTCTGACCAAAGAGCGTGCAGTTTTGCCATGGGTCAAAGATGTACATATGCCAGGCATTTTAAACTGGAATTTCACTTGGATTCCCACCTTTGTACTTCTGCTTAGCTGGTTACATGTCTGATCAGCCCCTGTAACATTGAATTTGCAAAGTTCCTTGGGCAGGACAGGTATAGAGGAAGGGAGGACTTAGTGTTAGGTGCCTTGGGCTGTTTTAATGTGAGCTACAGGTGGATTATAATGTATAAAGTAGCCTAGAAAAGGCCATGTTTAGAAGTTTTTATCGTTTTAATAATCTTTGTCCACTATTTGGACTGTGAGAAATGAGAGACTGAGTTTGCTTATTAACAGTGAACACTGGTCAGAACATTTGGTGTCTTTTTTTTTTTTTTTTCCTCCTTAGGGTTGGGGATGGAACCTGAGGCTTCTTGCATGATAGGCAAGTGTTCTACTATTGAGCTACACTCCTAACCTATCTAAGGTCCTTTTAACCTAAAGAAACAATACCAGCTTGACACAGATGGGCTTGGTGGAAGGAATGAGAAACATCGACACTTCAGGGTCTACCAAGAGTGGGACTTTGAAAAAGTCAAGTCGTCTTCCTGAGGTTTAGTACCCCCACATCTAAAAATGCATGTCGGTAGTGATGACACCAGCATGTGTGCCATGCAAATACCTCAGCAGGTGGTCAAGAGTAAGCAAGATGAGGGAGGGGAATGGGCTTCGTGAAAGTCGTGGGCGTGTAAGTGCTCCAGCTACGTTCTGCTGAGGAACAACTGAGCTTCCAGACTGTAACCAGTGGATATTTATGGACCACATGCAGAAAGTCCGTGTAAGCACCAGCCTCTTCCTGTTTGTCCTCCCCACCCCAGAGCCTCACTTCACCCTTACTGGAGCCTGCTTCTAACCTAATGACCTTGCTGTTCCAGCAAATTGGGAGAGAAGAGTTATTTAGAGCAGCAAGAAGTTTTATACCTGATAGGTGGACAGTGAAGAAGATAGTGTATAGCAAAGCCGGTAATTACTTACCGAGAGCTTAATAAGTTCCCATAATCCTTTATAAAGGCCTTAAATAGCACTTGAGAATATTTTAAGTAAGTAACTTAGTTATCACTGAACACTCAAATTATGATCAGTTTAAAAAGGAAATATTTCATTTTGTCTTCACAGTCAGAATTGTCCAAAGAAAAAATCTTGGTGCTTTAACAACACTCAAGTGTTTTGAAATTGCTCATGTTTGAACGTCTTCTCCAAAGCTGCTGAGTAACTGGCGTCTGTGAAGATGTGCTGTCAGCTTAGGGAGGTTAAAGCTCCATATGCAGAGTACGCAGGCTCAGGCGGTTTAAAAAGGAAAAGAGCCAGCCCAGTAGTGCAGACTGTAAGAACTGGTGCCACTTGAGGCTGGGCTCGTGGGGGTGGTGCATCTTGTTAGGGTGGGGGGATAGGGATGCTTAGAAGCCTGGGGGTTCTGAGCAGTACATCAGAGAAGTTGAAATCACCTGAGTTGTAGCATAGAATCAGAGTGAGAGGCGTGGTTCTCAACAGCTAGGGGACTCCAAGCCACAGATGAACAAGACATGCTTCATAGTGTATGGCTCGACTTTTGGTGGGGAGTCCGGCCTTTCTGAGGCTGACATGTGTGACACGAGTTACAGTAATGGACTCTGAACTCTTTACATAGAAACCCTCGCAAGTATCTTGGAATTCCGAAACACAGTTCTGATGGCCGTATTGACTCCTTTTTGGCCATTCTGCAAGTACGTGCAGCTCGCAGATTGGGGCCATTTGAGTGATGGCTGCGTCAGGCACTAGACGCCCCTGTGTAGAGCTTCAAGTCCGTGCCATTGCATCCAGGTGCAGGTCACACTTGGGTGTTGTGGTTGGTGAGTGTTGGTAGGGATCCGACTAGAGAGCAGGACTTGTTGCTTCAGGATCACTGGGGAGCACCGTGGGGAGGATCTTCAGGGAATTCGGGGAATGGAAAGAACAGTGCGCGAGCTGTTCCTCAGAGGGACGTGGCAGGTTACGGGAAGCTGCCAGACATCAGGCAGGAAACATGCAGATGGGTGTCTGTGATGGAGATGCAGACTCTCCTGTACCGAAGATGCGCCCTACATAACACTGAGCATCCCATGAGCTTTCTCGTTAAACCTGTGCTTGTTGGGACGGTGCACGTCCCAGCTCCAGTGGGGGACGGTCATTTCTCAAGGTTGGAGAATTTGTCTAACCTTACTATGCTAAGGAGTATCAGAGTCACAACTTGAAGCCAAATGTTCCATGCCGTTTCCACTTGGACAGCAAGGGTCTGGTGAACAACACAGGGTCCATTTAGAGTTAACATTCAAGACTATGTTTCGTGAAAGCAGAGAACAGGCGCGCTTCTGTGGCGTGCACGCCTAACCATCTCCAGCAGCTCACAGCTCTACTTCAGGCTCCTTGGCCAATGCTGAGCGATGGAGCCCTGGCCGTCGTGTCTGAGGATGATGGCAGATGGACCCCGTACATCCTGGTAGGTTGACCTTGCACCCGTGGACTCGCAGGCCCTCATCCCTAGTTGTTTGCAGGTGTGGAACAGAGCATGGGGCAGATGGAGGACGTAGTGTTCCCGTGCTTGCTTTATGGCTTGTCACATTGACCCAAGTGGGCTGGGCCCTGCCTAGCACGCAGTGCCTCTTCTGAGCACTGGACAGCCCAGCCCTGGTAGCAGCTTGCCCGCTTGATTACTCTGCTGCTGCTATGATGAGCTGTTTTTAAAAAGGGTTCAGGTTTTTTTTTCAGCAGTGGGAGGGGGTGGGGTTTTTTTGTTTTTTTAACTTCTAATTCTGCTTCTTTCAATTGCTACAAATTTTGGTTTAAAAGTTGGTCAGTGTTTTTGTCTTGTTCTTTTGATTCTTAATATGTGTGACCTTGTTTGTGGGAATTTAATGTGGATTAACTAACGTATTCCAGAACATCTTCCAGAATTTTCTTGTATATTTTAGTGGATGATTTTGCCAAATCATGGCATATGCTGTGATGGGAAAATAACTGAGTGTATTAAGAACTATGTTGTGTTCTGTCTATTCTGTGGTCATTATTCTGGTCTCCTGTCCATTATCACTTGAATGGTTAGACTTGTGCAATACCAGAAAAGGCTTGTTTATGATTGTTTTTCATAAGGTAAAAGACAGGTCCCTTGTAACTTCAAAACAGTTTAATTAGTTTTTTAAAAGTCCACCTGTACTTTGAAAATTAAAAACAAGAAACAATTTCTTTTTCTTTTCCCTAACCATGAGCACCAGGTTCTTTTCTGAAATTACAGTTTTAAATCATTTTTAAAATTCCAGCAGCGTTTCCTTTTCCTATGCAGTTGCACATTGTATTTTACTTGTATCTGGTATAATATGTGGACTTAATGTTCCTAGGCACTTACAGAGAGGAAGGTATAGTTTCATATTTGAAGTTGCTTTTAGAGAACGGAGGGATTGGATAGACACCCCAAGAATATCACTTTGGAGGTTAAATAGGAATATGCATGTCTATGCAGTGTTGAGGGGAGAACTAGAAATTGCAGTTCTAGTTAGCCTGGCATGGCCCTCTAGTGGCATTTGGTTAGCTTGTTTATATTTCACATGCTGCCAAGAGCAGCTCTAAAGTTTGGTTTTATTCATGTTAATAGTTCGGTTTGAAATAGTTTAGGGAAGCTGAGAGATGCAGGAGCAAGTCATTTGAAAACACCAATGTGGTTTCTCTAAGTGAGAAAGATAAATCCTGAAAGTAGTTTTTTTTGTGTGTGTGTGTTTTTTGAGAACTGAGATTAAACCAGTTATATACATTACGAGAGTATTTGACTGAATTCATTTATTAGATGCGTTTTTACACAGGCATATCTCATGATTGGACCCTTAGCTGCCCATCATGTCCTTACGTGATAAATCACTCACTTCTTTCTACTGATGGTGGCAGTGTCAGTCAGCAGCTGGTTTCTGGCCCTGTGCTTGGTGCTCCGTGTACACCATCTGATCTTCCCAGTTACTCCGCAAAAGTAGTGATCATTGTTTTTTATAGGAGAGGAACTGGTGCTCAGGGGGGTTGCATGCTTTGCCCATCTTAACCAGGTACTAAGTTAGTGGGTCTTCCTTGCATAAATCCAGTCTTTGTGTTGTTGTTTCTGCATAGTACAGTTGCACAGTATATGCCTTTTTTTTTTCTTAACTTTACTAATTAAGCAGGCTGAATTTGTACTACTTGGTAAAGAATTGCCCACTTTAATTCTAAGTCTTAAGGCAATGATTAACTGAAGTCTTCGTTATAGGAAAACTAAATTGTGTTGAGAACTGATACCTGTAGTTATTTTTGTTTTGGGGGTTTTTGGATTGAATAGATTTACTGTATTTCTTTTAGCACCCTAAATAAGCACTTCTTAAAAACATACTAGTTTTACTCCTTGTGGCTTTTATCTATTTTTTTAACTTTTTTTTTTTAGCCATGTTTGTTGGTTTAAAGCCATGTTTGTTGGAATGTTTTCTCTTAGGTTTTGTGTTAGTTTAACTTCAACTTTGAAAACCACATGAACATAGCACGATTCTTCCCCCAAACCCCTCTGCACTGTGGATGGTAGTGGGCCTGGGAGATGGGGTCTCTTCAATTTGTCCTTTTGGTGAATTCAGGGAGTGGTAATTTTAGCTTTCTCTTCTGTAGTACTTGTTCTTGCGTGAGAGTGACTAATTCCACTGAAAAAATACAAACTTTAAAGTTTTCTTAAGCTGAATGCGATGGGTCGTGATCATGGTTTAGTATTCTAATGAATTTAAAAACTGATCCTAAGTGTGGCTCTGATTTGTTTGTACACAGTCAAGTTAAATTGTACTTGTTTTTCTCACCGTTTTAGGATGTGACACAAAGATAGGGATTTCGGGGCGTCTGTTTTGTCAGAATGTTTATTTGTGGGGAATAGCTTTTCATAAATGTGCTCCCCTTGGAAGGACAATATATATATTTGAGTTGTTTGAAGCAAAGCTTCTTAAGAGATCTTGTTTGCTGATGAAGCTGTTCTGGTCCTAGCTGCTTGACTCATTCCACCGGAAGAGTGTTAGAGGACACCAGGAGGGGAGAAGAGTTGTTCTAACCTGTTGAATGCACGCTTGCATTTTATGAGAAACTGGGTTTCTTTCTGTGCTTATCTCACAGTAAATCTAGAATTTTTGTAGGTGTATAAATTTTAAGAACTTAGACTCTGGAATAAATTGTAATACATTTCTTTGCTGTAGCCTTTCTTGAGAGGACTTTATTGAGTTCCTTACAGATGTAGTAGGTAGTCGACACCTCCGTATCCCAAACACATAGTAGACACAAGGCAGAACTGTAGCTTAGTTATCTGTACTTTCATTTCTCAAACCTCTTAAGCATTTTTCTTTCTGGTTTACCCTTTTCTCCAAAAATTAGGAAGAAGTAATTTTGCCTAAAAGATTAAAACTTGGTGCATATATTAAGAAAAATAAAGTCTTGAAGGATTGTAGAGTAGGAGACTAGAATATTCTCAGAGTTCTAAAACTGATTAATTGTAGCTGTTGCCTATTTTTGTGTCTGTGGTTATGAGCCCAGAATTTCAAAATGTTTTCTCATGGAAGTTTTATCCATTACCTGGTAAGTGTATAGTTACTTTAAATGATATATGTTAAAAGTATATAACATTTGTTCATAATATACAGAGAATATTTGAATAGTTTCAGAGGCAAGAGATTTACTCTGATGATAGAATAATGATATTGTGTGTGCGTTATGTAAAAATACTAGTTTCTAAAATAAGATGACATTTAAAATCCTTGCTAATCCCTTTTTTCCTTGCTAATCTCATACTTTTAATTTTATATGCCGTTTATTAGTTGTTAGTGTCCAAATGACCAAAATCCAGTTTTACCCAAATAAGCTGTGTCTTGCCAGTTCCCTGTAGTTTCAAAGATTTGTCTTCGTTTGGTTAAAAAAAAAAATTGTAATAAATGACAGTCTAAAATTCTTCTCTTTTTTTCCATTTAAGCTAGAGTGATAAACAATCTTTCCTGTTGTATTTATAATCCTACCTCTTGGTGCAGCCTTTTGTAGGTTTAAGACATCACATGCCACAAAAATGAAGGCAAACTGGTTTGTTCAGCGGTATTTAGATCCTCAAAATGGAATTATGTGTGATGTTTGGAGTTGGCAGTACAGTTTAAAATGCACAACAATGCAATTTCTGGGCCTTCTGTAACACTTTGCTGTTTGGCATCTCAGGTTCAGTTTTCATTCGTTTGGCAGTTAAAGGTGTAGAATATGCCTTTCTGGTTCTGTTGGCTGTTTTTGTTGTTGCTTTGCTTTTAATTCATGGGGTTATTAGAAGCCTCTTTTTCTGTACACTAAAGTGACTACTGGCTTTATGTCCCAGAGAAGAATATGGACTTCACTGTGAAGATGTCAATGTTGGCTTGGCGGAGTCTGAATTCTATTCATTGTAGTAGGTTTATGCTGTAGGCAATGCATTGGAGTAATAGTCTGTGTTCTGATCTTTCACTTCTGGAACAGTCTTGTGTTTCCGGAGAAGAGATTGTAATTTTCAGTAGGATTAATGTTGAAGTCGAAGTTAGTTAAGTATCAAACTTTCAGTAGTTGCAATTTAGTTGGAATTTTTGGACAAGGGGCTTGAGATTACAAATTGATTTGTCTTGAAAAATTTTTTAAGTTGCTAAATGTACTGTCACAGGAAGTATCTTTTCCATGTTAGGTGGAGCATAGGAGTTGTTTAATAATATAATCAAATTTGAGTGGTAAGCTTAATACCTGTTTGCAGTTATATTTCTGTCAAAGGTATAAACTCATGAACTCAAGATAAGAAAATTGTATAAATTACTATCTATGCCAAAATAAACTCATGGTTGCAGTAGTACAGGAAATAGTAAAAAGTGGTGCTGAACTTTATTTATGATCCTTTTCTGTTGTTTTTGTTTTTGATACCAGGAATCAAACTCACGACCTTGTGCTTGTCAGGTAGGCACTTAAGCTGCTGAGCTACATCCCCGACTGTTTATGATCCTTCTGAGTTTTAGAGAAGTTTTTGTAAATCTCATAGGCAATTGTCACGAAGTACATGGAATGACCCTCCATTCAATTTGTATGCCAAATTTATATATATGTGTGTGTGTATTATTTAGGTAATATAGGGGTTATTAGGATATATAACCTAAATTTTTAGCTGGGTAGAAATACACTGCGTGGGCTTCACTGTTCCTTCCAAACAGAATATAAATACCGATCAGTACTTTGCAGGTGATTGGCTTGTTTAAAAATGAACCTGAAATGTATGTGTATGTTCAGTGGAGGAGAGAAGGAGAAATTGTAGTAGAGTCAGTTATATCTTGATGTTAGGAGATGTACAAAGCATGGTATTTATTGTGGTTTGCTAGGACATAGCTGTGGAATTGAGAGAACAGATTCAAGTAACAGCCACCAGGTAATTTTGGGTGGGTTGCATATATACTCATTTTGGTCTTTAATTTATAAAGCGAGTACAAGACCTAGTCTGCAATGTTGCTTTGAGCACTGAGAATCTTAAAAAAGTATTCCTGGCCCAACAACCTTTGGTTCATCCCATTATAATGGGTAGCACCAACAAAATTCACCCTGTAATGACTGCCTGTCCTTTGGCTTATTAGCATACTTCTGAAAAATGAACAGTTTCAACATTTTCTAACATGTTCTTGTAAAAATCCAGATACTTTACTTGGATATGTGGAATGAATAACTTTCAAATTAGGTAAGAGTAAAGGACTTCTTTGGATCTGTAACTAGATAGAGATCATGGGATGAAAGAATTCCTCCTATATGAGGACCTGCTTCTCTTCAAAACTGTCTTGTTTCACTTGTTCCCCAAAGCAGCACACTTGTGCTTACATGGGTCGATAGATCAGATGAGTCTTGGAATTTGATTAGTTGCATGTGCCTGATCAGAAGTGAGCATGTCCCCCCTTGTCTGCTTGTTGCCCAAAGGAAGGGCTTAAGATTTTCTTACTGATTGATGCCACTCATGGCTCAACTATAATCTTGTAACCAGATTGTGTTGTTGTTGTTTGAAACAAGGTCTTTCTTTTTAATTCAGGCTGCTCTTGAGCGTACTCTGTAGCCTGGGCTGGCCACAAACTTAAGATAATCCTATTGCTTTAGCCTCCCAAGTGCTGGGATTATAGGTGTGTACCACCATGCCTGGTTTATGACTAGATATTATTTAGGTAACACTTTGGGTAAATTTTGGGGTTTTTTTAGGTTTGGTTACTAAACAGGCTTGAAGGTTACTATGTGGGAGCACTTGGAGGGCTGGCTTTGATAGAATTCTTTACAATCTTTATGGATGTGAAATTGAGAAAAAGCGAAAGCATGGAAGAACCATTTTCTTACGGGAAATCACTAATTATGTTAACCTTACCAGTTTTAGGAAAGCAAATAGGATTCTCAGTGTGGAATGTTTTTTGAACATTCTGAGAAGTTGGGGTCTTTTTCGGAATCGCACAGGTACACTTCTATGGAGGCATCACACTTGCCTGGCTTTAATAACAGGAGGTTTGAAGTCCCCAGTGTTGCCTTTCAAATGCGTTTGTCCAGTGGTGACTGTCTAGAGAGGAATCTAAGGTCTCCTTCTTAAAAGATTCAAAACCACTGAACGTCAGTATGTTTAATTTTTAAAGGTTAAGTAGAATTGGTTAGAGCAATACAGTCAATGAGTTATATACTTAAAATGAGTTACACTCACAGCTTGTACTGTTGAAGCACCAATAATGAGTAACAGAATTCTCTTTTGTCTCCTGCCCTCAGTGGACTTGTACATGTCTGTGATGATTTCTAGGTGGGGCCCTGTGATTCCGTGCAAAACAAACGAACAGAACAAATGCCTGAATTAGGAAATGTTCATGGAAGCAGAATGTCATTGTCCTCATAAGAAGGAACATATGTTGACAATTTAGACTTGCAGGCCTGAGGATTCTGCATTTCGTTGAGCAGAATCTGCTGTGGGTACTCCTGACATTTGATTCCATTTGAGGCTGTGCCAGGACCGTGCAGTGTTCTTCATGTGTGTTATCTCATTTTCTCTTCAGTGACTGTATTGGTGTCATAATTCATTCCCATCTGCCTTCAACGGGATTATTTCTCATTATTTCTCAAATCATTGACCCAGGGGCTGCATAGTAGTTACTTGTCATTTTGGTTTTGTGCGTTTCTGTTGTTGAGAATCAGCATTAATTCCGAGTGCTACCCCAACAGCAAGACCCCAGCCTAATGTCTCTTCTTACCCCTTACAGGGAGGAGGTGTAATCTTGTGGACACGGGAACCTTCTGGGAGCAGGTGAAGTGAGTGAACGGGTTGAGGGGGAGGCCCTCTTCCTGGGCACTGTCCTAGCAAGTACTGGTGCTTCATAGCCTGGTCCTTTCACAGTTCTCCTCCCTGGCTCCTTTGTTCCTTGGGGGCATTATTTTACCCATCATATTGGCAAAAGGTAGAATTGTCTGCTGGAGCCCCGTGTGGGATGAATCCTGGAGACCACCACTGACTTAGGGTTAGCATTTGCACTCGCATCCTTTCTCTTCACCAGGGCCTGTTAGGATCGCTGGGGGCCCAGTGGCCCTTCTGGAGCTGCCTTGCTTTACCTGGCCCCATCTGTACATCTTCCACACTTTCTTTTCTCCTTTCCTCCTTCTCTATCCTGCTCATCCCTTCTTTTTATTTTGTGTGAAATATGGATCTCTGGAACATCTTTTCCACTCAAAATTTGCTCCATGTTCCCCTTAGTAGGTCTTGGCGGAGGGGTGGGGGGACATTACTTTTTTTTTGGTAACAAAATTAAATGACATGTAGCATCATTGTTAAATTCTTAATGCAGATGTCTTTGTAGTAACTGATTTGTGTCTCCTGTGGCTTTTAAAGTGTTCGGTAATTAATTAACAACCTTTGCAAAGTACCAGAAAAAAATTGTTTTAATCTAGCATGAATAATGAGTGGGGACTAACTTGGCATAGTGGTCTGCTATAAACTAGCATATCTGAGAATGAGAAACATCCAATAGGCCAGTAGAATTTTGCTTTTAGGTAGGGATCTATTAGAAAAATTTGGAATGGAACTTGAATGAAATTTATAGTTTAAAACATGAAAAATTATGAGAATGGTTCCATCTGTGCTTCTTGAATCTGAAAGACAACCTTAGCAGTGTGGAGTTTGTCAGTGTGACTGTTTTATATTTTACCAATACACACGTGGATACCTCCTGAAGTCCAAGATGCTGTCCTTTGGTGCGATGATGTGTCATCCTTAGTAGTTCTGTAGAGGCACAGTGACAGGTATGGAGAGCTCCAGTTTTTATAAACCTCAGCCAAAAATGTGGCGCATAGTCAAGGACTTACTACTCTTGCATTTTTAGAAGAAGCAGGATAAGAGCTACTGAACAATACTCGTGATTATCACAGTTGTCTGGGAAGCTCTCGGCCCTCAGGTTAATACCAGTAGACACTGAACATGATTGTCTAAATTAGATATTTGATTTAAATAATTATGGGTATAATAGCCATGTACAGTGAAACAAGAAAAAATATGAAGTGTTGTGTCTGAGAGGAGACAAATTAATTTTTTGTTTGAAGTCATGTAATACAGAGGAAAAAGAGTTGAAAGATGTTCAGTACCCCAAAAGGTTAATGGTGATAATATGAACACTGAACAGTTTAGTAATAGGTTATGAATATTTTGGATTTGTTTTACATATTTATAAGTGCATGTGGTGTGGTGTGTATGAATTTGATGTGCATCTGATGTTTCTGGGGTTGGGTTTTTTTTTTCCTGACCAGTTTTACTGAGAACGGAGAAAACCCTGCAGCAGTACTATGCTTGTTGCTATACAATTAAGTTGTGCTTTTGTAAAATTGTCACCAGCAGAAATGTTTTCCGTTATCTTCATTTTCCTTTTGCACACCTTTCTTTTTTTTGCAAAGTCATTTATTCACTAGCTTGTCAATGTAACCTAGTGTTCATGTTGGAAAGTATAATCAGATGGGGAGAAATAGACCCTCAGTAATCACACTGGTACCTTGGTTTGCAAACCAAATTGGACAAGAACTGAATCAAGTTTCCTTATAAGGTCAACACTGAACCTAACCATTGAATTTGATTCGTTTCTTGTCCAACTCAGTTTGCGACCAGAATCATGGAAAGAATCAAGTTTGCGAACTTAGGTTCCACTGTATCACATTATGGGAGCCACCCAAGAGCATGTTAATGTGTATCTTCTTGGTTTACTTTTAAATTCACATCTGAGGATATAGTGTAGCTTTATTTTAGTAATATGATTTGACCACGTTTTGGCGTTTTGTCATTTCTGTATTTTAAGGGTTTTAATTATAGTTCGTCTTAAATTTATATCTAAAGTTTTGCTTCTGAAAATACTTCTGAACTAAATTTTGTGGCTAATTCATCAGAATATAGTACTTAAAATTTAGCACAGGCTTTGAGGGGGAGAAAATAGGCCTTTCCTTTTCGTTGCGAATAACCAGTTATTGTGGGTGCAGTGGTCGACCTGGTTTCAGTGTTTTCAAGCACTTGTAGCTCACACTGACTCTGCAGCTCCAGGTCTTCAGGTTTGACATTCATTTTCCCCCTGTCAGCTAAATGCTCCTGAATATCTTGGGCAGAAATGAAGAAATTAAAGTCAGTTATAAAATAGAATAGGCTAGCAGTTTACTTAAGTTTAGAAACATTTAATTCGTGAGTAAAGTCATCTTGTTAATGCCACAAGATGGTTTAGGTTCTAAAGAGGTGGAGAAACTTAATGCTTTCTTAATTCGAATTCGCCAGAGTGTATTTGGGGAGCCGGTTCTAAGATTTGAAATTACCCTTGAAAGCCATTTTAAAAGCTTGTTTTAGAAAAATTAAAAGTATGTTCTCTTAAGCTGTGCTCTTTGTAGCACCCCCCCGCCACACACACACAGTGGGGAGCAAGCATTTCAGGAATTTATACTGCGATCTGCCGAACTGCAGAATCTAGAACTTGTCCATTGTTTCTGTTGGAAGCAAAACCTAGAGTGTTGTTTTAATACCATAAGCAACTTAAAACCAGAGGTCTTACTTTTATAATTTGCCTCCAGGATTAGACAGCTATTGGTGAATTTAACTGCAGAAAGTGATTTGTAGTTATGCCAAAGGAGCTTAGCGGAATTTTTTACTATCAGGTAAATTTCAAGATTATTTTAAGTGAAAAAGAAATCTGTGGAAAATGTGTAACTTGTTACTTTCATAAAAACCAACTGTCACAGCGCCTTAGAGTTTCAGGTGAGTGGGGACAGCCCTGGTGGCTTGTCCTCCCACTGATCTCTCCTTTGTCACTTTTAACAGCCACTTGTGACAGTAGTGGCTCTCATGGAAGCCCTCTGGTCACAGTTTGAAACACTAGTCTCATTTGGTCCTGCTACCTGTTTCCTGCATTTCACCACTGATTTTTGGTAACACATGTCGGGTGCCCGCTGTAAAGCCTACGTCATGGATTTTAAAGTGGACATACTTCCTTGTGGAAAAACCTGGTCTTACATACCCATGTCCAGCTTTTATACTCTTTGCCATCATGCCAACTGCAGAACGTCAGACCACACCAAATATATAACAGTTGAGGTCTAACTCTGTGTCTATTCTTTTTCTTGTACTTGTACATCATCTGGCCATTCTTTAAAATGACGATTTTCTTGTTATCCATCAACTGTACTTCCTTACTAACATCTGTTAGGGGTTGTAGCCTTTTAAAAAACTCATAAAGGAACCTTAACATGCACTTGGTGTTTTTCTCCCAGTTAGACCTATTCATCTTGCTTTTGGAATTTAACCTTGTCTTTGAGCCACATGTCCTGAGTGCTGATACCAGTCCATGGCTAGCCTATCATCAAGAAAAAGCATCTTCTCTTTTGAAACAGTGGAAAGATACCTGATGAACTTGTATACTTTAGTGAATTTCTCACAATTGTGTGAGGTGCACATGACGTCCTTGCATCTCTTTTTAAAACAGATTTAAAACCTAGAAAGTGTACTGAGAGACTCAGGGGAACTCAGGATGATAGCATGTTGAGTTGGATGGGACTTGAAGTCTGTTTTGCTGATGTCTTGGTTTGAGATTTGAGGCAGTTCATGTAATGAAGTAGAGCTAAGAGGGATGTACTTGTGAGATTTGGGAAGCCAAGCAGGATGATCAAGTCCCCACTGCTCCACTGTCTTCTGGTTATTCTCTCATACCTTTTATTTTTGCGGTACTGGGGATTGATTGTAGTGCCTTGTGCATGCTGGGCAAGCTGTATGTCCAGCCCCCTCTCCCACCTTTTACTGTAACCACTTCATCTCATTATCCCATGTCTGCCTGTTCCCTGAGCTCCTGTGTCCTCTCTTCACTATGTGCATTTGTTGAAACCTTTGCTCAACCTAGTGTGAAAGCCTTTTGCCAGCTTTCAGATTTCTCGTGGGAACTGTAGGAATGACAGGTTGTCACACTGCCACCTGTGAAGAGGAAACTGCAAAGGATCATGAAGAAACGCTGGATTTGTAGTTAGGTCAGTGGAAACCCAAGGAAGCAGCGTTGTACTGAGTGGGGACCTTTGGTGAGGGCCAGAGATAGCAGACACAGTCCATTCTTCAGGGAGTTGTTGTTGAGCCTATTCAGAGTTGCCTGTGTCTTTGACATTTCGTGGCGTAATTGTGGAACTCCAACAGGTGGGCTGCTAGTTTAGAATCAACTGTATCTAAGAAGGTGAGTCCCCCAAATGAGCATCAGGCAACCCTGCCTTCTGTGCTTGGTTTTTAATTCTGATTTTATATTTTGGAGTTGGAGAGCTCCCCAGTGAGGAGGCAGCACATGTAGAGTTCCATATAGTTCTAAATTGAATTCTGTTAAATCACGGAATGCACAGGCCTTCATTGATGTGATGAATTTTTAATGTAACTTGAGCAAACCTTTTAGAATTTTGCATTCCCTTTGGTGCCTGAACATTTTTAAGTAAAACATTATATTCTTCAGAATTTTCTGGTGTTTGTCTAGTTTATTAGAATAGTAGAACATAGTCCAGACCTAGGTTAAATTATTCATGCTCTGCTTTAGGCAATTTTGATTTTGCAACTTGCACCCCAGATACCAGCTGTATAATGCTGTCTGTTGTTTTCCGAAAGTAGTCATTGTGGCTGTTCAGTGTCTCTTTTGTAGCTATTTCACTTAGAAAGTCTTTGTTTCATTAATATTACTTGGTGATGAGTCATTCTTGGTTCAGGTCAGGGTCTATGCTGTTAACCAATAATTTGTTTCTGGCATAAAACAAAATCGAAATGGAAAATGTGACATTCCAATTTGATTGTTAGTCCTTTACTATACATGCTGAGGACATCTTTATGTAATTTATTTAATTTCATAATTGGGATAATGGATGTAAAATGTAAAGAATAAAGCATGCTTTTTAAGCCATTATTGGTCTTAAGAAATAAGTCTAGGAGAAAGTTTTAATTCTGGCTCCAGAGTTAATGTGGTACTGTAACCTAGGGCAGGTAGCTCTTATCTTTGGACCGTGGGTGTCTCCTGTAAAAGGAGAGCCCTCCATTGGGGCTTCCAGGTCTTCTGGCAGAATTACGCAGCACAGCTGTCAAGTTAAAACTACAGCTGTGGTGCAGGCCCAAGAACTAGTATGCTACGTTGGTCCTAACTTTGGCAACTAACTACGGTTAGAAATTAACTTGTTTTGTATGTGAGAACCTTGATGCAGTAGATAACTGCTGTTTTCCTTCTGTTTCATCTGCTTGTCCTCATCTTTGTGTGTGTATTTCTTTACCTTTTATTTATAAAGCTTTGTCCTGTCCTTCATGCTTTTCTTTGTGGTCATTTCCATCTCCCTTTCCTTGTGTTTCATTCCTGTATCTTTCTTGTCTAGACCAAGTGGAGCAGCCAGCTGGCAGTAGCGCCATGTAGGACCCTACAGGAGCTCAATGGTAAGTGCACTCGTGTACTTGCCAGGCGCCTAGCAGTGCCTCCTGCCTCGCAGACAGAGGCTGGGCAGGCCCCTTTCCTTTGTGAAAGTCCTGATAGGTTTGTTTCTTTCTTCCTTTTAATTCAATGGCATATAGAATAGAAATCAAACACAGGAAAGAGCTACTGATGGCAAGAACATGTTGCAGAGTCCCCCACCTGTCCTTGAGACATAGGCACATGTGTGAGCAGGACCCCTGGTTCTGACTGCCAGTTCTGTCACAGACTGATGTATGCCTCTGTGGCCCCAGCCTTTAGTTTCTCCCACAGACTAGCAAGTAGGACAGGTGATTTTGATAAGCCTTTCATCTCTGGTCTAAGGCTCTAATGGAAAATCCTTGAAGATGGTTCTGATTAAGATCGAGGAAATCGTTTGATGTGTCAGATAATTTCAGTTCCATGAATGAAGGATTGTTGAGTCATACTAGAGATATCTCATTGGTCACCAAGTTACTTTGGTGATAAATTAATTGTTCCATTCCTTCATTTTTATTAGTGTTATCCAAGAAATTATTGCCATTTTTAGTAAACACATAATCTATTTGGTCTCATATATCTTTAGTGACTCAAAAACACCATACATTGGTATAGCCCAGTGTTTCTTAACCTGGAGAGATTCCCCCTCTGGAGACTTGTGCTTGTCACAGTTTTGGGGGACGTGCACTAATGACATCTGGTAGCTGGAAACCATCAGCGCTCCAAAACATCCCCCAGTACCTCCACAGACTACCACAGTAGAGGATTACCTGACTTCAAATGCCATCATGTGTGGTTGGAACTTTCGGGTACCCCACAGTCATCTTTGGCAGAATACTCTTGTTCTCTGAAGTGGATCTGGTCTGGTACAGGAGCTGGTCCTACTGTAGGTGTCCTCTCTTCACTGTGGGTTATATTTCCATGGTCATTGCTTTCAAGGAAGATACCTAGGGGTACAAAAGGAATTTCACACTGATTAGGTTTGGGGAGTCCAAAAATGGGATTTGACATGTTTTAGGCAGGGGGTAAAAATAGAACTTTGCCATTTAGAAAGTTTTGTGACTGCATTTTTAGTATATTATAATGAATGGTAGTGTTAAAATTGTACTTTGTTTTATTATAATAGAAGTCTAGAAATCTTATTTGTTATTCACATGCAAACTAGTGTGCTTTGTGTTTTTCTTAGACCTGCTAACTGGCTTTGTGCAGCACTTGGGGTAAGGACTGTAAGGTTGGTGCAGAGAGGCCAGGTTTATGCTACACCTCTCCATTTTAATTTACTTACAAACATCATATGAAGTAGAAAATAAGTGGTTCCTATAAGCAAAGGTCACATTCCTTGGTGTGTGCTTGTGCGTGCCCTTTCCCCCCCGTACTGGGGGTTGAATCCAGGCCCTTTCCACTCAACTGTATCTGTAGCTCTTTTTATTTTGAGACAGAAAGTTTGACTACATGGCCCAAGCTGAGTTCAAATTCGTGATTCCCTCCTTCAGCCACCTAAAGTACTGGGATGGGTGGTGTGTAACATCATGTAAGTCTGGCTAGACTCAGTCGGCTAAGTCTTAGCTTTTTTTTTGGTACTGGAATTGAATTTACGACCTCGCACTTGCCAGGTGGACACTGTGCCACTGAGCTATAATCCCAAGCCCTTGAGCCTAATTTTTGAGTGCAGCATCTGAGGCTGTGCCAGGGGCCCTCCAAATGATAATGAAAGAACCCGTGCGTTTCCTCAGATTCCACCTTCAGTACCAGCGTTAGGTCTCGTGTAGGCATCTGGTCATTTTATTTGCATGTGTGTGGGAACATGTATTTTGTCTGCTATCTGTAATCTGACACCACCTGAGCTCACAGGGAGGGCACATGTCATACCTGGGACAGAAGAACTGGTTAAAAGAAGGGAACCCAAATTTCCTTAAACACAGCTGAATCCCTCAGAAGGCTTTGTTGTCATCACCTGTAGGATAAATGGTGTTAACTTGACTAGGAAAGAAAGAATCCTGAGTGTTTACTGTTTTAGAAAGGTTTCTATGCTTGTGCCTCTTACAGAGGGGATTAGTTTACAGTTCTCTGCCTGGAGACACGAATCTGCTGTTGCATGTAGACCCTGGACTTTGTACACAGGATGTGGTTCTTGTGAATTGTATGCTTGTATCCCAAGCTCCATCTTAACTGCATATGGAAATAAATGCATGGGCATGTTATCAGTAAGTTGACTGAACTCTTGCATAGTGTGGTTGCAAAAACAATTATATATGTATATGCACGTGTGTGTGTGTGTGTGTGTGTATAAATAATCTGTTTTCTTACTGGCTGAAGAGTTAGGTCCCTTAACACAGTATTTTAGAATTTGCTTTTTAAGACTAACAAGCTAAATGACTGATTATTAAGTATTTCATGCTTTTTTCTTTCTTGTTATCTTAAATTTTTAATCAAAACCAGCTGGCGTTTTTTTAGGATTGGCACTTGCTTTGTATTGTAATTTATTTCTTTGCTTTCAACCATCTTTTCAATGATGCTCTTGGTCTCTCACCTCTGTTTCATCCAGTGTCTGCATTTTAGCTGATTTTAGGCCTCTGATGATACTCGATTATGGAGACTATAATTTTCCATGTATTCCAGAAGTTGAGTAATTTCTCGTTTACGATTTTAATAATTCTGAGATGTGCATGGCAAGGAACTTGCTCCAGAATGGGCAGGACAGTCCAGGGGCTTTGGGGTGGCTTCCTGTCTGAGGAGAGCGGTGCACAGAGACGTGGGGCGGAGGGGCCGTGGGCGCCTGTCTGTGTCCCAGTACTGGAAAGCGTCAGGCGTAGGAAAAGGAAATTTGGAAATTAAAAACTGGAAAAGGAAGGTTACCAGTTCTGGATTAATCCTGAGAGACCAAGCTCTGAACCTGCAGTCCGCTTGGCCCTTCTTTTGAGTCCTGTGTTTTATTGAGTACCTTTAGGCCTTTAGTTCATTGTTCAGCTTCCCAGCAGATGTTGCATTTTAATCTTACCTGCTAAATTATGGTATCACTTGGAATGCAGTTAGTATTTCCTGAATTTCGTTTCCTGAATTGTTAATGAAATATTGAACTGTGCTGGACAGAGTCACATCCCTTTGGGCCTTCTTAAGGCCTTGCTGGCTGACAGTGAATTATTCATGACTTCTGTGCATTTGATATTTGAGCCATTGTGCACGTGGATTCTTTGTAATTCCACAGAATCTCAACTTTCGTTGTTTTGCTTTGACAGGTAGAAATAATCATGTCTTAACTAGAATGGCCCCAAGTTACCCTGTATAGTATTGTTTTTCTCTAATGTGCTTCTTCCAGTGATTGTCAGCCCTGCCACTTGTGCAGTATTGAAACTCCGTGTTATTACTAATCTTTGAGTTTAACATTGATAACTTTTTGAGACTATATTATCTGTTAATTTGATAGCTATTACAGTTATGAAGGAAACCGATGCCCAAGATTCTAAAAGATGTAAGATTCAAAAATATTTTTTTCTGGCAGGACTTGAAAAGATCTGTGTTCATCATTCCTTTCTTCAGGAATCCAAAGTGATAATTGCCTAGGAAGACCCAGTTTGCTATGATGAGGTTAATAATTGTCTCCTTCAAGAATTCAGAATGATAATGAATGAATGAATGAGTAAATAAATGTTGTGTTGCAGGGAAGAAAAAATCCCAGGAAAGTAAAAACAAAGGAAACAAACCCCAAGACATACAGCCGAAGACAAGTGAGCCAGATTTCACCCCTGCAAGTATGAGAGATTCCGCCGAAGGTAAGCGTGGCCGTGGACCTGTCTGACTTGGGCGTGTGTGGCCAGTTACGTTTGTGTCTCCTTCGCTTGCATCTCTCATAATCATCCAAGAGCTACAAAGCGGAGTGTTAAACAGCAAAAAAGCTGCCTAAAGTTCGTATGTTGAATTGAACTTTCCACATCAAACCTTCCCTTTATTAAATTATTTAAAGATGCTCCTTGTTGAAAAATGAAATTGTTTTCTTGTTAAAATAAATAGCATTTATAAAGAAAATAAAGTTCAAAGCCATCAAAACAAATCTGTGGTGGTAAAGGCCAGACTGGCAGGGACATGAGGAGGCTTCTAGGACACTAGCAGGGTCCCATTATTGATCTGTGTGGTGGTTATGTAGGGACATTTACTTTGTAACAATTTCACCTTGCTATATACTTTATGATTTATCCCCACTTGAACATGTGTACATTTTACACTTTAGTAAAACTTTGACTTAAAAATATCAAACACCTTTGATTTTATGTAACAGACTAAAACGTGTGAGTTTTTTTTGCTAGAGTTTGAACTCATGATTTTTGTGTTGCTTGCCACAAGATTTTCTTATAGTCTCTCTGGAGATTAATGTTCTAGGCCTTTCCTGATATAAGCATCTGTAGGAAGACAGGGGTTACAGGTTCATCAGAGACAGCTCGCTCTGGGCTCACTGTGGTTGAGCCACCGTATTGGGACTGTTCATGTAGAAATGAGGGAGTTGTGTCTTCATTTGTTACACAGGCAGATTTATGTCAAGACCAGAGCTTGCTCAAGTGCTGTTCATAGTAACGTAAACAGGCAAATTTAAGACTGCAGGCTTGTGACTCCGTTAAACATTTGTAGAAGGGGGAAAAATCAACAAAACATTTTAGGTGCCTTTTATAGCCATTTTATTAGCACTGTTTATGATGATGACATTCATAAAGAATTGTAGTTTTCTTTGCCCTTTTATGAAGCAGGAACAATGGAGTTCTTTGGGACTAGGTACAAATGACTCCTGGGTGGCCGGGGAAGTCAGTGTGATTCAAGACAAAAGGAATTGATTGGAGGGAGCAGAGGTCATCTCCCTGTCTTGGTCCCTAAACCTTCCTTTGTGCTTTATGTCAGTGAGTAATAAGTACCTACTTTATTGTGGGAAAAAAATAGATGGGATGTATATCTTTGGAAAGATAAGTTCTACTTCCTGATACCGAACTAGAAGAATACAAAGATTATTACTAAAGGACTTGATTACCTTTGGTGGCAAAAAAGAAAAACCCTCTTTTTCAATAATTCAAGATGGTTCCTGTTTCCTGCTGTACCATAATTCCCTGTGAACAGAGGTTGCTCCTGACACCCGTTTTGGGCTCTGCTCTCCACAGTGAAGTTGGTCCCGTATGATGTAGTTGTTGGCCTCCTCAAATGTTCTGCCTTGTCCTCGGAAACTGGACTATAAAAAGTGCAAACAGTTCAGGCCCTGATGGTGGTCCCTACAGACCACTCCAAGGGTAGAGATAAACTTTGATGTGGTCCTTACTAATTGATGGGGTTGGACACTTTCCGGTTCATAGTAACTTTGACCAGTTTTAAATACGAGATGGCTCACCAGTCACAGGAAAGACTTTATTCCCTGTGTGCCACATGTCATGATAGGAAATACCTTAGAAGGAAAATACCTGAGCTTTAGATCGAGATTTTCTGTTGCTTTATTTTGACTTTGCTTTTGACTTGGGTCTTTGTTAAAAATGTATTTTTTTTTCTTTTTTAGTACTGGGAATCGAACTCATGACCTCATGTTTGCCAGACAGGTGCTTGTGCCACTGAGCTATATCCCTGGCCTAAATATTTATTTGAAAAGAGAGCCCTTGATTTGAAGTGGATTACCACAATTGAATGACTGATTTCTGATCTTGTGGAAACCTCATGAAATTTATGAAATTTGTCTAGGGGAAAAGGCTGGTTTCCATTTAGAAGCAGGAGTCTTGTTGCTAGTAAATGTGGTATCAGACGGAGAAAAGTAGGGCCAGTATTCCAGTGCAAGAGCACCAACACCAGCTTTGTAGTCACCTTGCGTGTGTTGAGCTCTCAGCATTGGGGGCTCTTTAATCCTTCCTTCTTCTCGTACCCAGGATGTTCCCATGTCTGTTAACAGCTTTTTGTGTCTTGACACATGGATCACTCTTTCCTGCCCCCTGCTGCTTTCCATTCCCATCTTTTAACCCATTTTGCCCATTCTGACACCACAATATCCAGCAATGTCCTTCTCCCAAGCCCTTAACCTACCCTACAGCCAAATCTCTCAAGTGGGACTCTCCTGCCATCTTTCCAAACACCTTAACCCTGATGTCCAGTGTACCCAGACAAGTCCACACTCATTTACAGTGTCCTGCACATTTGATTCCTCCCTGCAAGCTTTTCCTCTTCCATCATGGATTCATATGTGCTTCATGTTCAGCTTGCTAAGCGTTCTCTCTGTGAAGCCTTCCCTCATTAGTCCAGCCAAATTAGACACACCTCTGTTGTGTTTCCATACTATACAAACTTCATAGGATACTTGCTGGCCACTTTGGGTAAAATTTTATCTTACTGTATGCTTATAATTTACCCACATATAGATATAGATGTAGATATAGATGTAGTAGATGTAGATCTGTTAAAAGTGAGGAAAGACTGGATCTCAGTAATCTAGTTCACCTAATGCTGCATGTCATGGGTATTCAGTACATGGCTGTCTGGTGATTGGGGAAATAACTCCGTTTCATTCTCGTCTCCATGTTTCTTTCCAAACGCTAGCCCATTGTGACGTCCTTTGCAGAGAACCCTGAAAGTGTAGCTCCCCTTTTCTCTCTGCTCCTTCCATTCTTTTATGAACCTCATTAGGCATTCATTCTCACCATTGCACTATAGCTGTTGTCACAGTCAGCAGACCTCGTAAACGAAGCGTTCTGTTCTTGGTTTTCATCTTACCCAGCCCACACTGGACTCACTTGATCAGTGTCTCCGTGAAACAGGTTTCTTGGCCAGTGGGCCACACACTTGCTCTCCGTATGCCTCGCTAGCTTTTGCCCACCTTGTCAGTGCCGGAGTCAGTGGCGCACACTGCTGTCTTCCCTGCTTTTTCCACCTAAGGACTTGGACATTGCTAGGCTTAGCCACTCTGTTGAACTCTAGGTTCGTAAGAAACTGTGCACATAAAATCTTTACTTGAGCATCACACTGTGTACATTAAACTTCAGCAAATCCAAAGTAGACTCTTGGTTTCCCTCACAGCATTCACACACACAACCAAACCTACTACTCCTGCAGCCTTACGGTTTAGTAAACAGGATTACGACTTTCATGCAGTGCTGTATAGTGCCTCTATCACCACAGCCAGTCCACAAGCAGTTTTTGGCTATATTTCCAAAATATGTATCCAGCATTGGACCTCTTCCTGTCAGCTCCCCCAGCCCCACCCGCTCTGTCTTGCCATCCCACCCTTCTGGAGCATGTAGCAAGCTTCTCTTGTCCATCTCTCTTTCTTGTCCATCTAGGGTTTTCTGTTGTCCTGATAACAACTGTGATTCTCTTGGATACAAACCAAATCATGTCATTTCTCTTTTTGAACCCTGTGGCAGCCCCCTGTTGACTCAGGAAAGGCCAGCAGTCTACAATGTCTAATGTTAGCAGTGTCCCTGATTGACTCTGCTCTCATCTGTGCTTCTTCCCTTGTCTTCCCAACCTTCCCCCAGTCTTACTGACTGCCTTGAACGTGTCTAGCATGGTTTTGACTCCAAGATTATAAATTTGCTGCTCAGAGGACTTCTCTGCAGGGTTTATCCTTTTTTTGTAGGTCTCTACTCAGCTTGCACCTTTCTGTTGAGTCCTTTCCCGTCCCCTTTTTCCTGTCACACCAGGCTGAGCTGGACATTTCCTTCAGCGAGATACTCCTGAGTTCATAATCCAATTTAGACTAAGAAGAAGTGATCTCTTCTTAGTTTCTTAGACCTGAAAAACTTCTGATTATTCTAGAAAGTGTTTTAATTTCTCTGGACATAGTTTAGTCCCAAAGAAGAGTGATCTCTCTCATTCAAGATACACTATAAAGAATTTATCTTGGTGATACATTTAGCAGTTTCTTTGTTTCAGCTTGGAATCATGAGATGTAGAAATTTACAGGTTGTCTCGTGAAATTCAATATCAGCGATTGATTCCAGCACAGTTGTAAGGACTGTAACTCTTCCCAAGACAACTGTGAGCACTGAAACTTTTCCGTGTCTTTTTTCAGTGAGTACGTATTTGTTATGCAGATTGGTGGGTTTCATTTTGGCAGATTTATACATGCACATAGCAGTTCAATCATTTTCATCCCCATCAGTCCCTTGTCCCACCCTCCCCTGTAGTTTTACATTTTTTGGGGGTGTGGTTTCAATGTGTGTGATATATTTTGATCAGATTCATCCCCAAGCCCTACAATTTCTTCTTCCTTTTTCCCTCCCTATCTGTCTCTGTCTCTGTCTCTGTCTTTGTCTGTCTTTCTGTCCTTCTGTCTTTCTTGGGAGACAGGGTCTTGCTGTGGAACCCAGACTGGCCTCAAACTCATAGCAGTCCCGTCTCAGCTTCCCGAGTGCTGGGATTACAGGCATCCACTGCCATGCCCGGCCTACAGTTTGTTACAGCTCAGATATATATGTCTAAAACCAGTGCAGTGTGGAAGTTCTTGTCGTGTGTCTAGAATGTTATCTGGTACAAAGCAAGTACTGTCTTAAGTATTTGTTGAATGAATGAATGAATGAATGAATGAATGAAATGGGTTCCTAACCAGTTTAACTTGTAACTGACCTTTATAAAATGGAATTTATTTACTGTTAGCTATATTTATCATACATCTTGGGAGATAATAGACTCACAGGAATTGATCAAAGAGCGGCTGGCTTTGTCCTCACCTTGTGTTTTTTTTTTTTTTTTTTTTTTTTTTTTTTTTTTTTTTTTTCTTGTTCTTTCTAGGTCCTAAAGAAGAGGAAGCGAGGCCTTTGGCTGAAGTACCTGAGCAGCCAACTGCTCTTCAGGAGGTGGTCAACCAGGACGCGCTTCCAGAACTGTTGCTCCCCCCCGCTGCCTGTGAGCCCCAACCAGAGCCAGAAGGGAAACAAGAAGCCACAGACTGTGAGGTGAATGATCTGGAGGAGGAGGAAGAGGAAGAAGAAGATGATGATGATGAGTTGGAAGAAGAAGGGGAGGACGAAACCGACATGCCAAATGACAGTTCTGTGAAAGAGCCAGAAATACATTGTGATGAGAAGCCAGAGGATTTATTCGAAGAAACAAAAAGCATTTCAAATGAAGCTCCTGAAGACTCTTCTGAAGTAACTCCAGTTATCAAAATCCCTGAGGTTAAAGAGGAGGTCAATGGGGATGTGTTTGAAACATTTATGTTTCCATGTCAGCATTGCGAAAGGAAGTTTACTACCAAGCAGGGGCTTGAACGCCACATGCATATCCACATGTCTACAGTCAATCATGCTTTCAAATGCAAGTACTGTGGGAAAGCATTTGGCACACAGATTAACCGGAGACGGCATGAGCGTCGCCACGAAGCAGGGCTGAAGCGAAAACCCAGTGCGACAATGCAGCTATCCGAGGACCTAGCTGATGGCAAAGGTTCTGGAGAAAATGTGGCCGCTAAGGATGAATCGAATCCTCCCCATCTTGGACAAGACTGCCTGATCTCAAACTCAGAGAAAGCTTCCCAAGAAACTGCAAATCCTTCCGCCGTGGAAGAGAATGGGGAAGTGAAGGAACTTCATCCTTGCAAATACTGTAAGAAGGTGTTCGGCACTCACACTAACATGAGACGGCATCAGCGCAGAGTTCATGAACGTCACCTGATTCCCAAAGGTGTCCGGCGGAAAGGTGGCCTCCTGGATGAGCCGCAGCCCCCTGCAGAGCAGGCCCAACCCACCCCCAATGTCTATGTACCAAGCACAGAGCCAGAGGAGGAAGGGGAAGCGGATGACGTCTACATCATGGACATTTCCAGCAATATCTCTGAAAACCTAAATTACTACATCGATGGTAAAATTCAAACCAACAACAACACTAGTAACTGTGATGTGATCGAGATGGAGTCTAATTCAGCAGACTTGTATGGTATAAATTGTCTGCTCACTCCAGTTACAGTGGAAATTACTCAAAATATAAAGACCACACTGGTCCCTGTAACAGATGACCTTCCTAAGGAGCCTTCCAGCAGCACAAACTGTGAGTCCAAGAAACGGAGGACTGCAAGTCCACCTGTGCTCCCCAAAATTAAAGCCGAAACTGATTCTGACCCCACTGCACCCTCTTGTTCCTTAAGCCTGCCTCTTAGCATCTCGACCACAGAGGCTGTGTCTTTCCATAAAGAGAAGAGTGTTTATTTGTCATCAAAGCTCAAGCAGCTTCTTCAAACTCAGGACAAGCTGGCTCCTCCTGCAGGGATTTCAGCATCTGAAGTCCCTAAGTTAGGTCCCATGTGTGTGTCTGCGCCCGCATCCATGTTAGCTGTGACCTCAAGCAGGTTTAAGAGGCGGACCAGCTCTCCCCCCAGTTCTCCGCAGCACAGCCCCGCCCTCCGAGACTTCGGGAAGCCCAGCGATGGGAAAGCAGCGTGGTCAGACACGGTGCTCACTCCCAAGAAACCCAAGTTAGAAAGTCGTAGCGACTCACCTGCCTGGAGTTTGTCTGGGAGAGAGGAGAGAGAAACTGGGAGCCCTCCTTGCTTTGATGAATACAAAATATCGAAAGACTGGGCGGCTAGTTCTACTTTTAGCAATGTGTGCAACCAGCAACCATTGGATTTATCCAGTGGAGTCAAACAGAAGGCCGAGGGGACAGGCAAGACTCCGGTCCAGTGGGAATCTGTGTTAGATCTCAGTGTGCATAAAAAGCCGTGTAGTGACTCCGAAGGCAAGGAATTCAAAGAAAACCACTCAGCTCAGCCAACCTGTAGTGCCGTAAAGAAAAAGAAACCAATCACCTGCATGCTACAAAAGGTTCTTCTCAATGAGTATAATGGCATCGACTTACCTGTAGAAAGCACTCCCAATGTGACCAGGAGCCCAAGCCCGTGTAAATCCCTAGAAGCCCAACCAGATCCTGATGTCAGTTCTGACTCTCGCTTCTCTGTCCCTGCTGTCGAGTTCCCCCCTGAAGTGTGTCCCCCATCACCTGCCCTGCAGACCCCTTCCCAGTCATCTGGTCAGCTGCCTCCTCTCCTTATCCCCACAGATCCCCCTTCCCCTCTGGCGTGTCCTCCTGTGCTGACGGTCGCCACTCCGCCCCCTCCCCTCCTGCCAACGCTCCCTCTTCCTGCTCCATCTTCCAGTGCTTCTCCTCATCGGTGTCCCTCTCCTCTGTCCAATGCGGCTGCCCAGTCTCCACTTCCAATTCTTTCCCCAACAGTGTCGCCCTCGCCCTCTCCCGCTCCTCCTGTGGAGCCGCTCTTGTCTGCCGCTTCCCCTGGGCCTCCAACACTTTCTTCTTCCTCTTCCTCCTCCTCCTCCTCTTCATTCTCTTCCTCATCCTCATCTTCATCCCCTTCGCCACCCCCTCTCTCAGCGGTGTCATCTGTGGTGTCCTCTGGTGATAATCTGGAGGTTTCTCTCCCTGCAATAACCTTTAAGCAGGAGGAACTAGAGAACGAAAGCCTGAAGGCCAGGGAGGAGCCCCAGTCTGCAGTCGGACAGGATATTGTTCAGGAAACATTCAGCAAAAACTTCATCTGCAATGTCTGTGAATCACCTTTTCTTTCCATTAAAGACCTAACCAAACATTTATCTGTTCATGCTGAGGAATGGCCCTTCAAATGTGAATTCTGCGTGCAGCTTTTTAAGGATAAGTCAGATTTGTCAGAACATCGTTTCTTGCTTCATGGAGTTGGAAATATCTTCGTGTGTTCCATCTGTAAAAAAGAATTTGCTTTCTTGTGCAATTTGCAGCAACACCAGCGAGATCTGCATCCAGACGAGGTATGTACACACCATGAGTTTGAAAGCGGGACCCTGAGGCCCCAGAACTTTACAGACCCCAGCAAGGCCCAGATGGAGCATATGCAGGGCTTGCCAGAAGATCCTTTGGAAACTTCCAAAGAAGAGGAAGAATTAAACGACTCCTCGGAAGAGCTTTACACCACCATAAAGATAATGGCTTCTGGAATAAAGTCGAAAGATCCAGATGTCCGATTGGGTCTCAATCAGCATTACCCAAGCTTTAAACCGCCTCCATTTCAGTACCACCACCGAAACCCCATGGGTATTGGTGTGACAGCCACAAATTTCACTACCCACAATATTCCTCAGACTTTTACTACTGCCATTCGCTGCACGAAATGTGGAAAAGGTGTTGACAACATGCCTGAGTTGCACAAACATATCCTGGCCTGTGCTTCTGCGAGTGACAAGAAGAGGTATACCCCTAAGAAAAATCCAGTACCTTTGAAACAGACTGTGCAACCCAGAAATGGAGTGGTGGTTTTAGACAACTCGGGGAAAAATGCCTTCAGACGAATGGGACAGCCCAAAAGACTGAACTTCAGTGTTGAGCTCAGCAAAATGTCCCCAAATAAGCTCAAATTAAATGCATTGAAGAAAAAAAATCAGCTCGTCCAGAAAGCGATCCTTCAAAAAAACAAATCTGCAAAGCAGAAGGCCGATTTGAAGAACGCTTCTGAGTCATCATCTCACATCTGTCCTTACTGTAACAGAGAGTTCACTTACATTGGGAGCCTGAATAAACACGCTGCTTTTAGCTGCCCCAAAAAGCCCATTTCTCCTTCCAAAAAAAAAGTTTCTCATTCAGCCAAGAAAGGTGGACACTCATCACCTGCAAGTAGTGACAAAAACAGTAACAACAACCACCGCAGGCGGACAGCCGACGCGGAGATTAAGATGCAGAGCACGCAGGCGCCTTTGGGCAAGACCAGGGCTCGCAGCTCAGTCCCTTCCCCGGCCCCGCTCCCCTCCTCGTCCTTCCGGTCCAAGCAGAATGTCAAATTCGCAGCTTCAGTCAAGTCCAAAAAACCAAGCTCCTCTTTGAGGAACTCTAGCCCGATACGCATGGCCAAAATAACTCATGTGGAGGGGAAGAAACCCAAAGCCGTGGCCAAGAACCATTCTGCTCAGCTGTCCAGCAAAACGTCGCGGAGCCTGCACGTGAGGGTACAGAAGAGCAAAGCCGTTTTACAAAGCAAGTCCGCTTTGGCGAGCAAGAAAAGAACAGACCGGTTCAGTGTAAAATCTAGAGAACGGAGTGGGGGCCCAATCACCCGAAGCTTTCAGCTGGCAGCTGCTGCAGACCCGAGTGAAAGCAGGAGAGAGGACAGCAGTGCCAGGCAGGAGCTGAAGGACTTCAGGTAAGCTCAGAGGCTGGGTGGGGCGAGGACTCGGAGGAAACCGTAGGCTTGCCCTCGGGCGTTTTTGTTTTATTTTCCTGTAAAATTTTGACATACGCATTTAAAAGAAATAATAACTTTTGGGTAAGTTGTAGGCAAGAGAGGAGTCACTGGTTTGGCAGCCATAGACATGAACAAATAGTTTTTATTTCAGACCTGGGACTAACAGAGCGGTACCATTTTCTTTAATAGGGCCAGGTATGAATTAAGTCTGAGACCGTGGAAAAGCTCTCAAAAATATCCCCTGTGAAAAGATGAAGTTCTTTTAAACTTCCTTCGTATCTTGGGTAATATCTCAGTGTCCTTTGTATTATTCCTTATCATAGATGACTTCTTGGGTTAAGATGGCTCCTGGGTACATTAGCAAACCACCTTATTCAATGTTTTGGTGACTTAAACATAGCTGTTAGTAATAGGAACTGCTTTTATTTTCATGCTTTCTTTCATTGCCAGTGTTTGAATTTTAAAAATTTGCCACCTTGGTCAAAACAAAATACCTTATTTCTTAAAACTGCCTTGTGTTCCTCCCCTCCTCTGCTTCCAGCCCTAGAGAAATCAACAAGCCAGGTTCCAAAGGGGAAGAAGAGCAGGAGAGGGTGCTCGGAACTACAGGGAGGCAGGACCTCGAGGTCCTCCCGGGCACGTGTGGTACCCAGGGCAGCTCAGCCGCGTTTGTCAGTGCCTCTTTCCCCCGGTAATGATGTAAGGATTCATCTTAGGTTTGGGGTGACCTTTCTGGGTCACTTAGCCTGACTTGATGTGCATTCTTGGGATTTCCACTGTTTCCTAATAATGCCTGCAGGTTGGTCTCCGTGAGCGGGTTCACCATCAGACGGCATTTCTGCAAATACTTCTAAATCTTGTCTTTTCACAGTATGCAGCCGGACCTGGCTCTGGACTTTCATGGTGATGATTTTCAGTGCCTTAAATTTCTTTGGTATTTAAGCAACCAGAATTGGGGTTAGCTATGGCGCACCCACTATTTAGAGAAGTCACGAGGACACAAATGTGCCATTGTAACTTTATCATTGATGAGGTAGATTAAATCGTGGCTAAAGAAAGATGCAAAGCCAGGTGTGGTGGTGCACATCTGTAAGCCCAGCACTAGGGAGGCTGATGCAGGAGGATTGCTGAGAGCTCAAGGCCAACCTGCGTTATATAATGAGTCCCTGTCTCAAAAAATGGGGGGTAAAAAAAAGAAAAGATGTAAAGAAGAGTATTGGCCAAGGCTGATTTGAATACAATTAAAGGATCATACTTTTTTAAAGCTACTTCTTGAATATGTTAAATAACTCGGTTGCCATAGAGATGTTCAGCTTGGCGTCTTGGGCCCTGGCACGTGCTTTGGTAGCCTCCTGGGGGTTAGCCCTGGCGAGAAGCCTGTCTGTCTCAGCAACTTACCTGTGTTCCTGCATGTGCTCAGCCTGTGTCTACAGGTGCCACCCCAACAACACATCGTGGAACTGTGTCCTTTTCAAGTTGCTGTGTCTTAACCAGAATATGCCACTATTTTCACAGATTGTACAAAAAAAATGCTTCAGAATGTTCTGTCTAATCTTTTTGTCTCTGACCTCTAAAAGAATCACTTATTTTGTACTTGACAGTATTTATACAACTTAAGAATAAAGTTCATATGAAAAAAATTTTAGGAACTATTAAGCAGAGCTAAGTAACTATGCATTGAAATGTATTCACTTAACCTCTTACCCAGTATTTTCAAGAGCCCTTAAGCCTACCAAGTGCTGAAGTGCCTAAATAAGAGTGTCTCTCTTCTTTCCTCCAGTTAATTTTAATTATTTTGCTTTGATAGTGAAAAAAGGGACCATATTACTGGCATGAAATTGATCCTAAAAGGAAGTACAGGAGAATCAGATAAGAAAACACTGGTGTGGTCCCGTTAGATGGTAGCAGCAGGCATCCCTGGTAGCACTGCCTCCCTTCTGAGTTGCTGGAAATGTGCTGTGGATGCATGGTAGTACAGGGATATTAGCCAGGACATGTACATGTGTCAAGTCCCCATCCCCTCAGGAAGTGTTTTTGAGAATTCAAAACAAAACAAAAATAGGAGCCTGTATTTTGACTCTGGACACAAGAGTGGGCATTTAATCCGAGTTCGTTTTGGTCTTTGTTAGTACAAAGCCGGGGTTCCTAAGCGCAGACCAGGTCACCTGTAAGATAGTTGTCCTTAACATCTGGCCAGGGCTGTTCCAGAGCGGGCCGCATCTTCAGTGCATGTTTGTTGTACTTTGTTGATAAGGAGTCTTTTTACTTGCAGTTGGCTTCCCTTCCGTGTGTTTCTACTTGGGAATTTGTTCAGCGATTGTTTCATGACCCAAGAGACCTATCGTACACGTTGCGAAATAACTCATTTTCACCCTCGTTTCTGGTGGTTCTGCTTTGCATTCCCTGCTGCACACTGAGGGTCTTGTCACAAACTGACAGCGTGTCTTTTTTCCAACTTCCTTCTTTACAGCAGTGTTTAAGAGCTGGTCCTCTGCACTCAGGTTTTGGATTTCAGAAGTTCTGCCATGAGACTGTAGTGGGGGTTTCCTGTTTGACATTGAGAGCTTAGCCGTTTGTCAGTTGGTCACTTCTAGAGCACCAGCTGTTGTGTCATTCAAGGTGTGAAAAAGCCATGTGTCCCACGAAGTCCCTTTCTTACGACAAGGCAGCAAAGGAAAGTAGGTGTGCCACCATGCTCAGCTTCTCCATCTCTTAGTGGCACGATCCTCCCAGAGTTGGTGGTCACAGCCTACCCGAGGTTTCTTGCTGGTGCTGAATGTAAATCTGGTGTGAAGGTTCATTTCCCCAGCTCCAGTAGACCCACTTTTACCCTTATAGATCCCAGGGTGTTTTCACATTCTTAGTGCTCTTCGTAGAGCAGTGTTTTCTTTTTGTACTAAACTCCCATTTCAGCCAGTCTAGAAAACTTAAACAGAAGTGGAATGAAATGCCAGACCAGGTTGTCCCATTTTCCATGAGTTGAGGAAGAACTGCTCTCCCTGGCCCCGATCATCTCTGCTGCACCACGCGGGAAGGTCCCTGCTGTCAGTTCTCCCAGAGCCTGTGTCTTTGGGGTAGGATGCCCGAGTTCCTAAATAGTTTCAGGGTCATTTGTGTGTTGCTGTCTTTTTAACATTTGTCTTACGGTCTCCTCACCTTTTTCTTTAACATGGTCAATTCATGCAAGGTTATGTTATGTTGTCATTTATCTTCAGTTTTCTTATTTTCTAGGAACTTCCTGTAGAAAAGTCCCCAAAACAAAACAAACCTTAATTGACTAAAAGATATTGCATGCTCAACTTAGAATAAGCACTACGGCAAAGGATACGAAATCTACCAAGCTTGCAAGACCAGTTGAAGCTGACTCAAAAGTCGTAACAGACAGCTGATTGCCTCCAGGCTTCTTGCTGCCCTGGTTAGAGTCAGGCATCTGCTCCTTCGCTGGCGCCCACACACGTGCTGGGCTCCTGGGTGATTGACATCCAAAGAAAAGGGCACTGTCAGTCCGGCTAGATGAACTGGCTCCTCGTCACGGGACTTGGAACTCAGATCTGAGTGTGGCCCTTATCTTTGGCACATAGCAGAGAAGGGAATGATTTGATCTTCACCTTGCAAAGCAAGTTCTCTGTTTTATCAGTTTATTGTAGATTTCAGGGAGAAAGATTCAGATGCACTCATTTAAAAACATTTGGTCATGCAGCAGCTCTTGATGCCTTTCTTTTAAATGAACTGTAGACAGAGAGAGAGGCACGTGGCTGTCTCTGACCACCCCCCACCTTTTTTTTAAATCGCAAGCAGATTGCCAGCATAATGGAGAGGAAACCAGACTGGATGCGGACTCTTTCTACACCTCTTCTAGTGTCATGTTTATGTATCCAAATGGATATTATCCTCTCAGATTATTATCTGGCACTAATTTATAACTATTATATTATGAGACTATGTAGCAATATATCAACGCACAGGATGCATCCCAGGCTTGTATAGATGTGTGTCTACATGTAAGTATAAATGAATTTACTTACAGGTTTTACACTTCAGTCTCTGATAGAGATTAAAACAAATTGGCCTTTTCCTATGTCTATGAGAATCATTTCTCCACGCATTTTATGCCTCCCTCCAAATTCATGACTGAGTTGGTGGAAAATACCTAGGTTTTTTCATACTGTTTTTTTGTTCTCAACTTTAAAAGTAATCTACCTCTTAAAATCTGTAGTTTAATACTTGTTTGGTGAATTTGTGCCACTTTAACCCTTTCACTATCATTCCCATTTTGTTACATTTCTGTTATGGGGACTTTATGTTGAAATACTGTATAAAGCATTTGTAGCAGTTTAAAAATAAAATATTTAAAATTATTTAAATTGTTTTGGACGCTTCAATTGTATTATATGTGATTTACGTTTTACTTTTTTGTTTGCATTGTTAATCTGGAGAGTGTTCCTATATTGAAGTTTGCTGTTAGTTATTTTATTGCTTCCTGTTGGAGAGTGCTATAAAAGACTATTCTAATGAAAATATTAAAATTTACAATTTGACGTACAAAAGGGGTTGTTTGTTAATTCTAACCAACGTAGCCTTGAGAGAGAGCGAGTGAGCGAGCGGTACTGATAGACAAGACGGTGTTTGCCGCTGCTCCCCTGCTAGCGTCAGGGACATCACTGGCTTGTCAGATGTGTAAAAGACTCCTCAGTGCTGTGACTGCAAACACAGTAATTAGGGGAGAATCCAGATGACACATGTTACCTAACTGTAACCAATAAAAACTTTGTGAACACTTGTGGAAGGACTGCATTTGTGTATACTCGGGAACAGAAGAGGGTAGAAGCAAGTGGTGGAGGGCAGTTGTTTGATGAAGCAGTGTCCTGTGGTCGGTCCACAGGCCTCTCTTTCCTCACCTGCCTTGCTTGGCGTTGCCTGAATGTCTGCTAATGGCAGTCGCTATACCTGTCTGTAGGGTGGCACATAATTGGATAGCAGTGCCAAGAATACCTTGTGAACTTAACTTCGCTAAGAGTAAAATAAAGGATTTTATAACTTGGGTCTCAGCTTCCTCTGTGCTTGTTCACAGTTTTAAATTTTTGGGTTGACTTTTATTTGTATGGTTCTAAGCACGAATCAAAGGAGTTGTAGCATTTGTGTTAAAGATTCTTCAAAGTGCTAGTGTTTTTGTTTGTTCACATATTTTTTTTGGTACCGAGAATCGAACTCAGGACCTCATGCTTGCCAGGCAGGTGCCATGCCCCTGAACTATATCCCTGGCCCAGTGCTGGTGCTTTTAAAGATGAAAAGTGGTTGAATGTAAGCAGTCTCCTGTAGTCCAGCACCTTAGTGTTCTTGTCTCAGCATTCAGTGTTCTTCCTCTGGGCAGGGTGGGCCAGACTGACTGTCCTCCTTTGCCTATGTGTTCACGTTTCTGGCCTACAATGATCCTGTGTTAGAGAAGCCCCAGGAGGAAGAGAAAGGTTGATGGGAGTTTGGAAATAGCCTCAGTGTTAGTAGTTTTAAACACTCCTACAATGGGTACCGAACAGGCAGCAGTGCCCTGGAGTGGAGGTAGATGTGAGATAGAAAGCGCTTGTCAGGAAACAGACCTGTGTTTCTGCCCTGGCCCATCTGCTGGCCGTTCATCTGTTCCCCGTGCCTTCAGAGCAGACAGGCGTATCACAAGCACCCTCTATGTCCCTCTGCTCTGTTGAGTTAGCCTTGGGCGAGTGCTTCAGCATTCTGAATCTACTGCAGAAGGAAGTCCACATGCATTCCAAGTGAAGTGTGGGCTAAGTTGCTCTTCGCTCGAAGCCCTGAAACACAGCTGTTTACTGAATGGAGGAGTCTTCAAGAAGTCGCTTAACGTTTGTCTCACCAGGAAGAATTGGCTCCACTTTGGCTGCTTCTGCTTTTTATAGGGTTTTACTTTTCAAAAATAAAGTAGTGAATAACTCAAACCTTCTGCCTCTCCTACTCCTGCGATTTCAAAGCATCTCCCTGTTCCCCATCATCAATCACTGTCTGGGCTGCCTGTTTCAGCTTGGGTGCCGCAGATGCTTTCTGGCAAGACAATTGATAAGAGTCAACTTAGTTGATTGAGAATTTAGTATATACCACACTGTGTTCTGGATGCTTAGGATACATCAGTAGACGAAACTGTTGGTCCCCCGTGGGCCTCCGTTTTCCTAGTGGCCCTTTCCCCTTGAGTTTACCACCTGTCGAAGCCATCTCACTTCGTTACAATTCCCCAAAGCCAGATGGAGATACTTCCAGCTTCATGTCTGAGAACTGCCATCTAGATGGCTGCAGGCCTTTTTTTGTTTTTTTGTTTTTTTTTTTTTAATGGCACCAGGGATTGAACTCAACCTCGTGCCTGCCAGACAGGAGTTTAAGCTACTGAGCCAAACTCCCGGCCCTGGTTTTTTGAGGCAGGGTCGCACTGTGTAGCTCAGGCCGGCCTTGCGCTTGCATTGTAGCCCAAGCTGGCCTCGAACTCCCAAAGCTCTGCCTACCTCAGCCTCCCAAGTGCTGGGATTAAAGGCGTGAGCCACCATGCCTGACTTGCTGCAGGCTTTCAATACTCCCAATTTAAGTGACTAGTAAAATTACAGTTCATTTCATACATTTGAGGCTCACATGGATTTTAATTTGATACTGAAGTGTTCTTTGGATCAACTGAATTATAGCCACAAAAAAATTCTTAAGAGGGAATTTACATTGAAAATGGGTTAGTGCACAAATGGGAAGAGCCATGCTGCAGGGACGTGGTCGTTAAGGAAAATGGTCTGTTGGTCTCTGTTCGTCTTCCCAGGCCTCGCAGCACATGGTTTTCCCTCCCTGTTAGCACTGACCTTGTGGGTGCTGATTTGGGATCTGGTCTGTCAGGGCATGTTTTACTAAAGCACTCCGGAGAGCAGATCTGAGAGACTTGGAAACAACAGGAGCCACGAGCCCCGACTCGGAGCCCATTGCCTGGAGAGCTTGTCCACAGGACTGTCCGGGCCCTGCAGCCAGTCCTTCACAGTCGACTGTTGAGGTGGGGGAGAGGGGCCGCTCAGTAGTCCGTGCCTTAAAGGCGCTATGTAAGTTCAGTGCACGCTTGGGAACTCCTGAGTTTATATTTGAAAAATTAAAATTTATCCCTTAATTGCTAGAGCATGTGCACATTCTCCTTTGAGCCTCACAGCACCACTCCTAATCCTCATAATCACCCTGCAAAGTCGGCACAGTTCTTCCCGTTAGCCAAGGGCTGTGGGGTTGATCTGGGCATGAGGAGCCGGGTCTGTTCTGGAGCCGCTCCCAAGTCCCGGGCTCAGAACTCTGTGCGCTGACGGCACGGGGAGAGGGCAGGCTCAAGTGGAGATGGGACGGTGCCCTGTTGTGCAGTCCATCTGGTGTTCATTCCAAGGCTGGGCCCATTGGGCTCCCCCTCTCCAGTGCCTTGACCTTCCTGTCACAGGGCTTGCCTAGCCCGCAAGACCATAAATATACAGTGCTGTGGGATAAAAATAATAGAACTGAGATCCAAATGGCGGGGGGGGGGTAAAATCCACGTTACCATTAAAATGCCAAATTTAAAACATCCATTATAAAAAAAATTGAACAAAGTTGGCGATCTGTGAGTGGGTGTGAAGGAAATGTAGAATGTTTCCTGACTTGAGGTGGTGTCGCAGGCCCAACACCCTACGCCCAGTACTCAGCATCACCTCCCTGATTCCGCTTCTCTCCCACTACCCAACCTTGTGCCATTTCCTCTCCCAGGGGCGCTTTCTGGAAAGGATCTGATGAGCTTTTGGGTGAATTCATTATGGCTTTTGAGTGTTTGCTGTGTGCTAGGTAATGTGCTAAAAGCACTTTAGAACTCCAGTCGTGACTGTTGCATCGTGAGGACAGTGACTTTTGCAGACGGGGAAGACAGGAGGAAAGGGGTTTGTCCAGAAGGCACAAGACTTGAGCACAGTCGCAGACCAGGCCGTTCAGGTCCCTCTCGCTGGCTTTGTAGAGCTACACACTTTATCCTCGATCCTGCACAGAAGCCATGCTCATTATTGTCAGGCTCTTTAGTTTTGAAAATGATTCTAAAGGCTCCATCTGGAGTCTCCTCAGATACCACCACGGAACCTTGACTTGCTGGTTGATCTCAGCTTGCCTCCCTACCTCATCAAATAGTGTGTTAAGTGCAAAACAAAATCTGCTGGTGGTAAATTATTTTCAAGTACAGGATTAGAGCCTGGAGCCTGCATGTAAAGACTTCATTTATTTTCTGGAGTAAGAATAAGAATTGGAAAAACTTATCAGGACTTTGCAATGAATTACTTGCTGCGGTTGCAGAAATTACGTTCAATCATGAACCGCTAAACAGGGCTTGGAAATACTTTTATTAGAATAAATTTGTTGATCTGTTGCAGTAATAGGATTTGCACATGCTTGCATTTTCTGCCTCACTTGCGCCAGCTGGATTTCTTTTCAACTCTTTCTGATAGCAATGCAGAACACAGGCGGATATTGCAGAGAACATAAACATTTTATGGAAGACATTAGCACCTAAATGTGCCTTCCCATGTCCAGCCAACAAACCATGGCAAGAAGCCACATTTCTAAATGCCCCTTGATGGCTGCTACCACAGTTCCTTAGTGAAGTGAGGACTGGAATGTTGCTTTGGTAACGACTAAATCTTGGGGACTGTAAAGGACAGGTTTATGTTCTAGACAGCAACATCCTTAAGAACATTTCCATATCAATCTTTAGACAGGAACCTACTGTATAACCTGGAATTCTATGTAGCTGCTTAATTTGAGCATTAATCCTGAAGGTAAATTTTAAACAAGATTCATTTGGAAAAGACTTGGAATTTGCTGTACAGGTAAATTAATAGTGTATGTAAGCTTTACAGTTAATGGCAGTTTTAGTTTTTAACTTAAAAACAGTTGCATTTCAAATCAGTTGGATTTTGTTAGTATTTCATTTTGCCAAAATATATTTTAATATTTTGTACTGGAATGAAGTTATTTAAAACTCATATGGAGTCAATTTGCCTTGCAGTAACATTCCCTTCTCGCTTTTATTTTTATAATCACAACCAATCCTTGCCAGCCCCGCTAGAGGGTAGGAACATTTTCAGATGGCTTCTATTTCCAAGCTATTATTGGACTTGTGAATTCAGGCACATTCTCCTGTAGTGATTCAGTTGGTCTACCATTCAGAAAACATCTTCAAATGGTCAGTCTGGATCATCAAAGCAGCAGTCTGGATGTCTCATGACCTCTTCCGCAGGGCCAGAGAGCAATCTTGTGTGCTGGGAGTTTGAGAGACTCCTTTTGATTCAGCAGACCCTGTGGAGGGAGTTGAGGCAGTCGTCTGGTGGTTCTTTCCCGGGAGGCACTGCTCTGAGTGCATTGTGTGACTTAGCTCATTTTGATCTCTTCTCAACCTGAGGCAGATAATGTTCTCATTTGCAGATAACCTCATTAAGTCAGAGAGCAGTGACATCTCATCAAGTATGTCCCACAGCTATGAGTGGGGATCTCCACACCCAGATGCCGATCCCGGGGTGGTCGTGCTGCACTGTGACCTGAAACCGTCTGCTTTACTTGGGTTTTAGAGTGCCTTGAGTGCAGATGATGCTGTCTAGGTGCTGGTTTTGTTGCAGGGAAGCTGTATTATAGTGTAGTGGGAATAAGCATTGGCTTTGAACTCCCACAGACCTGGGATTTCATTCCCTGGGTTCCCTTTGTAACAGGCCAAGCTGGAGCTTCCTGGTCTAAGTGGAGTCGCACTTTACCCTTCCCTTCCCATCGTGGAGGTGTTGAATGATGTGCATGTGTTCTGGGACAGATTCAGCAATGTGGCCATGATGGTACTGGCAGTGAGTACTGTAGTAACAGACCTCAGAGGGTGCCACTAAATTAACCTGCCAGGGGTCAGTGACCTGCCGCAGGTGAGAAGGGACAGATGATGAACTTGGAACTTGATGGTCACCGAGGCATTTTCAGGGGAGGCTGCTGGAGAAACAACACTTTTCCACCATCTTGAAAGAAAAATGCTTCATGGGGACTGCGGAACACCTCACAGGATGGCGATTACAACCCAGCCCCTCGTCCCTCTCCTCACTCTTCTTTGAGGCACTTTAAGCTTTCCATACTGGTACTGGCGTGAGTTGCTTGCTGCACCTGTCTTCCCTCCTTGAGCAAGAATTCTACTCGCTTAGGAATTTTCGTGTTCGTGGCTGGATTTCTGGCATCTAGAATGTGCCTGGCAGGTAGTAGCTGTTCTATAAATAATTGTTGAGTGAAATATTCGAATCCTAGTTTCATCTCATACTCATTCTTGGACCTTACCTTTGCGAGTTACTTAATCTCTCTGAGCATTGTTAGTTTTCCTGTAAAATGGAATGATCGATCTGACCACAGAAGGCCTCGTAAAGACAACAGATAACCTCCAAGGACCACAGGTGTTACCTGTTGTGGTGAGCGAGTGCCATTAGCACTGGCTGTTGTCCTCATTGGTATTGAGAGATGATGCCCTTTTGAATCTCAGTTGGAATCTGATGAAAAGTAGTGACTGGTGCTCAAAGTGGCTGTGCCCTGTATAAGATTTTTACGATGGCACTGGTTGGAGTAGCTGGAACTTTCCCTCATCATCTTCTTGCCTCTGCCCAGAGACAAAGGTCACAGGTGGCCTGTAACTCACCTGGCTCTACCGTAAATTAAAAGACCTGTCCCGGCTGAGACACACCAGGGACTCTGCTGTGTCTCAGCCGGGACAGGTCTTTTGATTTACAGATGCTAGTTTCACCCTGCAGCAGGTGCCCTGCCCACACATTAGAACTAAAGAGAAACCAGCTGGAGAGACAGGAAATTGTTTTCCAAGTCAAAGTGGAGAAAAGAGGTGGTTCGTTCTTATTCTGTCACTCCACAGAACTTTCTTATTTTTCTTGGTTTTGAACTTAAGAACCAAACAAAAATGTAGAAGGCTAGTTTCTCTTCATTCATTGAAAAGGTTTGTGCTAGCATTGTTTGAACCAGGTATCATGCCTGTATCTTGTACTCTGAATAACTACTACAAAGACAGTATGCAATGTACTAATTAGTATAACTGTCCTACTAACCTGTTTTGAAAATGTTTTAAATGTTATTTTTATCTTTTTTCTCTTTAAAATAAAAACAGAGGAGCTCTCCTGAAAAAAGGAAAACTTCATTAGCTCTGCAAAGCTGAAAATTTAACCAAAGAACCTCATTTACTGAAATAATATAAGAATGATTGCTAAATTTTAAGCTCTCATTAGCCACTGTTTTAAGGGGTTTTGTGTATTACCCTCGCCTTTTTTTAACAACCCCGAGAAGTAAATACTCATCTCCTCCCATTTCATACATGGAGAAACTGAGACTCAAAGCCTTGTCTAGTTAAGAAGGGGAACCAGGAGTCTGTCCAAACGGTCTGGCTGGTCTCCTAATTATGAGTGCACCCTGCCTCTGGCTGGGGGATCTGGGAGTGAGGAAAAGTGGCAGCCCCTGGTCACCCCCCTGCTGCACTTTCCTAGTGGATCTTCCTGAATTGGTTAAGAAACAAGGAGATCCCACTCTTTAGGAAGCAGCTACCCAAGAGGACGTGTGCCAGATAATTTGAAGAAACTGAACGATAGTTGGAGGTGAACAGCTCTTGTCCTTGGAGTACCCCATTTTGTATGTTCGTGGGAAGTGTGTGTGCACACCCCACGAGGAGCAGGTCCAGGCACTGCTTTGACCTGAGACTCGAACCCTGTTCCTAGAAGTCCTCCCAGCCACAGGTGGGGAGTAGGTTTCTGTGTGTGGGGGGAGCAACTGCCTGGGGTGCAGCATAGAGCTGGGTTCTGGGACTGGGTTCACACTGAGAGAAATGAGTCATCCCAAGGGCTCCCATCAGCTTTAGATGCAGAAAGGTAGATGTTTTGCAATGCCAGGCATTGCCATTGTCAGCTCACTGTATCTGTCCTTTCCCCGCTTTTTAAACTGCAGGCCAGTGTTTCACCTTGGCTTGCAGGCTCATTGTATCAGCCCCAGTACTCCCTCTTGGGAAGTGATGCCCTCTGAGCTGATTTGGGCATCCGGGACATCCTCCCCACACCACAGGTTCCAGCAGCTGGAGACAAGAAAGGGGCTTTGAGACTTGCTTCATTCATGATTCACTGTAGCTCTTGGTTCTTTGCTGAACAAGTGCTTCCTGGACAGAAAAGTGTTTGGTGTGATAAAAACAGATTTTTTCTATTACAAGCTCCTAAAATGCATGCCTTAAGTGATTTGTTGGAGACAGTGAGTTTGGTGAAAGTGTAGTTAATCCCTTCCTGGGTGATGGTTTAGAGTAAGTTTTCTGTCTGATAGTTCTTGCTAACAAGTGCTGAATCCTGAGAGCTTTAGGCAGGTGGTCCCTACGGAGCCCTAGAGTTACCTGTAGTTCATCATCTGTTCCTGAGGCAGGGGCTAGTGAACCTGCTTGGTGATTAAGTTTCTCTTCGTGATTTGGGGCATTTCCCCCAGCAGTCTTTTTGAATTTCAGTAGCCACTATGTAGATTTGCAGGTAAGAGGTTTTTTACTCCTCTCTTCATTCATATTTTAGGTTCCTTTGAATTTTGCAATTGTTTGATGAAATCAAATCTACGGTAACTTCGCTTTAGTGTAAAAGTCAACTGTTTTGATGTATCTCAGTATATTTGTGTCACATCTCATAGCTGAATTATGTGCAATGCTAAATTAATTCATCATTACTATTAGTGATGTTTATATCTTTCAAAAAATATTTTTAAAAAGTTACTGATAGAGCCCCTTAGTGCCAGCCAAGAGCAAATGTTCATTAAGGTGACGTTCTAAACTGTATGGCACACGAATGGGCAAGGGGAGAGTTTTGCACTTTCAGTATGAATGGTCTTGTTCATCTCAGCTCGAGAGCACTGTTTCCAAGCTGTGCTCCAGGTGTATGAAGCGGCCCTGCTTCCTGTTACCTCGCCCGTGTTTACGCAGTGAACCACCTGCATCAGAATCACCTGGGTGCTTTATTAAACATTTCAGACCTAAATCATGATCTCTGGGATAAGACTTGAAATCTTCATTATGTCAGCTTCTCAAATGAACCTTAGCCAAACTTCAGAGTCCTTTCCATCTCGAGGAAAGAAAACAAAATGAATGACGTGGATCACCTGTCTCATTAATTTGCTTTCAACTTTATATTCTTTTCCTTTGTTTATTTGCAGTGTCTTTTGATATAGCTGTGGCCCTTTCAGTTCTCAGCGCACCTTCACCTTTACCTATATTTTCCTTATTTCTTGTGACCGTCTAGTGACAGATGTACTGGGGCCGCGCTCGGTGTCAGAACTGAGGTGGAACTGGGATTCGCCAGTGTGTCTGGTTGCTCTGTGCGCCTGTCTGAGGAGGAAGTAGGAGTTCGGTCCTTTCCTAGGACAATCACACAGTACTTGCGGGGAGGCCCACTCCCCTAGCGCTTGTTGGTGCACCAAACACTTAGCATCTACTCAGTATTTGCAGAATAATGACATAAGAAAAAAAAGCAAGCAATCTCCAGGGACAGTAGAGTCAAATTAGCACTCCACTGCAGAGACTTACCTCCATGATGGTAGCTCGTGACTTTTTGGGTCAAATGTGAATCTTAGGGCAGCTAATTGCTCAGCCCTGAGTATAGAGCATTGCTTCAATAAATGATTAAAATCAAGTTGGAAAAAAAAGGATCAATTATGTGGTGATTACTAATTATAATCAATATCAAAGAGTTACTGTTTTAGGGCATTGTCCCTCTGATTAAGAACGCATAATAACAGCTGATCGATAAACCATAGAGACCAGCACAAAACTGTGGTTAATTCAGAGGTACTAGTAAGGTTATATCTTCCCCTTGCCAGTCTACACTGACCCATGTACCAAAGATCTGAGTCTTCCTGGGCTTTTGCTATAACTGAATATTGTGGACTTCACAGAGTAGAGATACTCAAATGCTTCTGATTTTTAGGTTTTGTTTTCCCAGTTTTGGGACCTGTAAACAGAGCCACCCCTCTTGGGCACCTGCTTTAATTCTATACCCAAATCCCTAACATGTCCTAAGGACTCCCCTGGTAGAGCCATCCAGAACACATGGGGACAGATGATTTTCCTTTCCTAGTTCTTAGGCTCAAAATAATGAAGCCCCTCTTGTTAGAATTTCATCATCAAGTTGACTTGATGGTGCCATTTGCATTGGATAGGGTGTGTTGAATAATGCTTTTCCCTAAACTGGATGGGCAGCCCAGTATCACTGCGATTTCTTCACCATGCCCCTGAGCCCCACGAATGAGAGCTGCCGAGGAAGGTGACTGAGCTAACAAAACCCAAGGGTGACAGAAATGGGCCCTCAGATAAGGGAAACAGAGGTCTCAGTCTCCCCCCTGGTCAGGAAGAAGTCACAGAACATTTTGCAGAGCCCAAGGCTTGGGTGATGTACCAGAAATCCTCCTGGACTTTCGTTACAGTGCCCAGTGTGGATGAAATGACCCAGCTGAAACTCAGCCCACATAGTCGGGATCGTGGGTGCCTCCGCAATCCTGACCACCACTTCCAGGGAGAGCCAGCGCTATTCCTGGCAGCCTAGTTAAGTGCATGCCAGAGGTCAACTGCATTTGTTTCCAGACCTGTTCAGGCCACTCACTTGTATTATTGTACTTGTGTGATTTAATTAGATGTTATCTCTATCCAAACCAATGACAGCATAGAGTTGTTTTATGAAAGCAACTTGAAAACCAGTTGAGTGCTTAGACTCAATAGTAATTTGCTTAAAAAACATAATCCAATTAAGTGTGGACAGGAATTAAAAATATTCAGGAGGCAGGGTGGAGATCATATAGCATAGGAAGATTTTTGTATGATTGTTTTTATTCTCACCTGACTTTAAAAATTGGGAATCCTAGATGATGTAGTCAAGAAAGGCAGTGCAGGTTTTGGCCATTCATTCATTCATTCATTCAGTGATGAAGGGCTGAGGCCCAGTCGATACCAGGCACTGGGTGGAGGATATTGCAGTGACCAAAGCAGAGAATTCACTTTTATGAAGTTCACACTCCCGCGAGACACTGAACGGGGCTGTCCAGAGCATCAGATGATGCATGCTACAGAGATAGGTAAAGTAGGGGGTGGGGGACACCTTATATGTAGTTCTAGAGTGGAAATGGGTGTGGGAGACACCTTATATGTAGGTGTCAGAGAAAGCCTGGCCAAAAAAAGAATTACCAAGGATTGGAGATGAGGCAAGCGGCCTGTGAGCAGAGGAGAGCAAAACACCTGGCAGTGAGAACAGCCAGCACAAAGGTCCTGGGGTGGGAGCCTCCTTAGCATGCTCAAGAAAAAGAAGCTGCCCTGTGGCTGGATTGGGCGAGATCAGAAAGTAAGTTGGGCCACTTGTCAGGAGATATGCCAGCCATTGTAAAGATTGGCTTTTTCTCTCCGTGGAAGTCATTGTGGGGTTTGCGGGAGGAGTAATGTAGTGTGAAGTGCGTTTTGAAAGCATCACTCTGCTGGTCTGTTACAAGCAGAGTGGGAAGGGGCAAAAATGTCAACAGAGGACCTTTAGGAAGCAAATGCAGTGCCCAGGTGAGAAGGAGCAGCTCAGCTGGGATGCAGCTGTGGGGTGGTGAGTAGCCTTGGGATTCTGGGTTTCTTTTGAAGGTAGAACCACAAGTTGTGTGAGGATTGGAGCCTGTGTGCGGAGGCTGTGTGTGCTGGGGGTGAGATCCAGGGCGTGTTCAGTTCCAGATCCCACGTAGTCATTCAAGGGAGAGCTGGGAGCAAAGGTGAGCAGGTTGGGAGGTCAGAAGAAGGGACCCCGCTGAAAATGGAGCCTTGGGAATCTTCTGGCTCTCCGTGGTGTTAAAATCATGGGATCGAGAACCCTAGAAAGTGAGCACAGAGAAGGAGAAGACACCCACGAGTTGTGTCTGCTGAACGCCAGCAGGGAGCCTTGGACTGATGCTTCAGAGAGCTGGGAGCCAGACAAAGCGAGAGGGAAACTGCACCAGGGAAACGCAGAGGGAGCAGGTGGGTCAGTGCTGCTGGGAGCACACAGTGAGGAGTGAGAACTGGCCAGCGGGCCTCCCCACCTCTGCAGGAGGAGCTTCCCTGGGTTGGCATCCAGAAGAGAGAAGTTAGGCAGGGGAGCAGCCAGCAATGTTTTAGGGTAGAGAAAATGACCTTGCAGCCGTGGGAGCAATCCAATGCAGCAAGGAAAGTGATGTTGGGAGGAAGAGGACCCCCGGAGCCCTGCCTCTCCGTAGGTGAGGGGCACAGGAGTGCGTGTGAGGTCAGGCCGAGGCAGGAAGGGGCGGGAAGAGACCTGCAGTAGGCACAAGGCAGTCGTCTTCTGTGCATGGCAGTGAGGCCACCAGTGGAGGGTGACGGTGGGGAGGTGTTCAAGGCCAGGGTGCAAGATGCAGCAGCCACCCAGGCAGAGCAAAAGGACGAGGATTCTAGGTTAGAGGAGGGTTGCCAGGAGGCCTTGGATCCCACTTGGGTTTGAAACGTGACCCCACGGCTTGGCCATGAACTTCTCCTTCATCGTGAAGGTCAGTGAGTACACGCACTTCCAGATGTTTGGTCGAGGTTGAAGGATTGCTGCAGGAGGCTGCAGTGTGGATTCTCTGCTCTGAGCCGCACCCTGCTGGGCCAGGTCACACTGAAGAGTCCACCCCTGAAGACCCGCCCTGGTCACACTGAAGAGTACACCCCTGAACACCCGCCCTCCTTTGAGCTCTCTCTGCCTCGGGCTCTGTACAGGCAGGCATCCCTGGCTACCCGTGGTTGGCCCTGCACCCCTGTTGCAGAGGACATTGCCCTGAGGGGGAAGGTGACCTGCTCAGACTGCTGGTGGCGAGGCCTGTCAGACGCCAGGCCTGGCGCTCTCTGCTTCAAGGAGCATGAGTCAAGCCAGGCAGTCAGGAGGCCCCTTGTGTTCTCTCGGGTGAGGGAGGGCACAGCAGGCAAGCACAGGGACCTCAGTGAGGACATGTCATGGGCTGCAGTGACATCTGATGCAGGTGGCTCAGCAGGAGCCCTTGTGGAAGGGGAACAGTGTGCATTAACAAGTCCCAGTCTCGTCCTTGGGCCCCCGACTTGACCAGGGAGACAGTTGAGGAACAATCACTAGCATGTTTGCCAGTTCTCCAGATGTGTTTGGGTGACAATGTGTGTGTGTGTGTGTGGGGGGGAGTCTCAGAAAAACCATCTGATGCCCCTATCCAAAATCAATGGCCTTTCCTCAGCTGCTCACAAACCCTCGGATCTGCTGCTTGTAAAAGACTGGAGACTCCATGTAAACAGATCCACAGCACAGGGGCACATACCCGTAATCCTAGAGACTAAGGAGATAGAGGTACGATTGCAAGTTCAAGGCCAGCTGAGCCCCTGTGTCAAACAAACAACAAACCAGGCTTAGGCACGTAGCTGTGTAGTAGTGCACTCCTGCATTCAATCCCCAGTACCTAGGGAGTGGGGAGAGGAGAAATAAAGAAAAAGGCCCAAGAAAGAGACTTGAGTCCTTCACCTCTGTCTCATTCCAATTTACCAACTGCTTGAATCTCCTTGTATGAAACTTCTTTGGAGCCTGAGGCACAAAGAAGAAGGCAGGAAAGGATTGGACAGCAGCAGATTTTCTCCCTTTGTCTCAGTGGCGGGCTTCAGAAGCAGCAGTGGTCTCTTCTAGAATGTCTTTTTAGCCTTGGGGATGAAGTTACCTATGTCCCGCCTCCCTCCTATACCGTAAAGCAAAACACTGCATGGTAAAGTGAGACAAATCACGAAATGTGTTCCATATGTTCCATGGAACCCGCGTCTGAGGCTAGAAACAGAAAGTGCATGCAGGTCTGTGTGTGCACGCGTGTCAGGTCCCTTGCGCTGAGCTCTGGCAGGCTCCTTTTCCCTCCTCAGTGTTAATCACGGTCTGTAATGCTGTATTACACAAGTAATGGCCTTCCCCTTCTGCAGCCCGTGTCCCACGAGGGCGGAGACCAGCTCTGTCTGATTCCTTGCTGTGTACCCAGAGTCGGTTGCACTTGGCCTTCCACATCTGTTAAGTTCCAACCACGAATAGCAAATACCAGTGAGACTATCGCATCCCTACTGAACCTGTACAGACTTTTTTCCTTGCCTTTATTGTCCAAACAGTACAGTGTATGCAGTCCTACCCCAGGCTGTGTAAGGGAGTTGACCATCCGCAGATTTTGGTGTTGGTGGGGTGATTCCTGGAACCTGTCACCCCAGGCACCAGGGGATCACTGCACTAGGTGCCTGATTGGCCCGCATTGATAAGGGTCAGTTTGAACTCCTGGCTGTTTCACGCATGCACAAGAAGGGGTGTGCACCTGACGGCTCCCAAGGATGTGTGCGGAGCTGGCAACCTAACTTGCAAAGAGAAGATTGAAGTGAAATTCAGGATCCTGTGCCTGATTTTAGAGAACTTCTACTCCAAAAAGTTAAATTCAAAAAATACTTTTGATGCTTAGAGAGCTCCCGCTGAGACTCAGCAGAGACCTGAGCAAAGCAGTCTCCACGGAGAACTCCTCTGCGGGCTCAGTGTCTGCGTGGCTCACCACCTTAGCCCTCTGCACCAGCTCAGAGGAGGTGGCTAGGATGCACCCGATCAGTGGCAGGGCGTCCAGGGTGGATGGCAAGCCGTGTCCTCTTCTGTGAATCTGTGCTGCCTGGCATTAAAATCTCAGGAACCCACCTGCTTGGCTTCACGAGTCTGTGCTCTGTAGGTAAACGGCCTAGACTTCAGTCCTGGCTCTTGTTCTCAGACAAATTGCCTCACCTCCCTGTGTCTCAGTTCCTGGTCTGATATGCAGGTGAACTCATTTCATAAAGTTCTTGTGAGGGTTAACTTTGTTATTCCACGTCAAACACTTGGCACGAGGTAAACAAGTGCCAGCTGCTAGGATGCGAATGACCCTCAGGACACATGCGGCATCCGGGACCAGTTCCACGGATCACAGGGTACCAGATTCTAGTAACACGGAGGCAACATCCAGAGGGTTGGCCAGGAGCCCATGGGCTCCCTGAACAGCACCTGGCTGGGCTGAGTGTCTGTGCCCCACTGGGAGGAGCCTGTTTGAAAGGCCTGCTTCTCCCACTGAGTGAACGACTCCCAGCTCGGCAGGGCATGGGATCTGGTGAGGGCTACGCAGCCCAGTGTGGAGTCAGGTTCGAGTCACCCAAGGTCTGAGGCCCCCAGGCTGAATTGCCCGGCCCCCGCCATGCTCCAGCCTTTTCAAGGCCTCAAGAAGCAGGGTTCAGGGTTTGGGGCAGGAGCAGGGAGAAGGCACATGAGCAGGCTCTGCCTCCCGTCCCAGCGCACACCCGGGCCTTGCCTTCGGGCAGTGTCATCCACGCCACTGAGTAATGCCCGTCGGGGCACAGGGTGAACATGCCTTTCCCATGACAGTGCCAGCCCTGTGTCTGGGACGCTCTGCCGGCCTGCGTGCCCAGCACCCTGAGGCAGGCTGGGTCGGTGCCCTGGGAGGAAGGTAGTAAGGCAGTCCCTGAGCTCCCAAGCTTTCCCGCTGAGGCAGGAACAGAAAACCCTGCAGAGAGCAGCCACCTCTGTCTCAGCATCCTCGGGCCTGTTCCCGTGCCGTACCGTCTTCAGAAACCCGGGGACCAGATGCCACATTCTAGAGACCCTGGAGCCAGCGCAGTTGTCACACAGGCTTAGGGGAACCTTCAGTCCCAACAATCTAAATCTTGCAGGGGATGAGTTTTTCTTCGTCCTGCGCATTGATCTCATCTTTTAACTGCTTTGGCCTTGAGCATTGATCATAGAAGAAGTGGTGACCCTAGGAGCCCTAGTGTCAAGAGAGCTTTTCTGTGTGGAGTTGGAGGAGGCTACTGCATCTCTTGCTGTTCCAAGTGACGAATCTGCTTTTCCTGCATTCGTGGTTCTTACACGTTTGTATTTGCTGCTGTTTTCTTCTCAGCTTTCCTCCCATTCTTGAAAGTTTCCTTTGGAAGAAAGTGGTCTGTTTTGGCTTAGCTGGAGGGAAAAGGGAGAACAGAGTTGAAATGGGGTATTTGGGGGTGACGGGGTGCTGGGAAGCTGGGAGCCGCTCTTCTGCCCAAGTGGGGCTTCTCTGCTCAGACTGGACATAGCAGAGACAGTGGCATGTCTCCCTGACTTGAATCCCTATACTGAGCATTGTGTGTATTGAGGGGTTGAGGGGAGTCTGTTGGAGAGGCCTGAGAGCTGCACAGTTGGGGTCATAGCACCCTAAAAATGGGGGCTAAATCCCGTGGTTTGAGTGGGACCTTGGCAGTGAGCAAACCCTAAAGGAAGCCAGGTGATTGGAGAAGTTGGTTCTTGAGCTGCAGAGACAGAACGAAGTGTATCAGGAGTCTGGCTCCGGGTTTGCTGTTCATTTGCAGGGAGCTGTCCCTGGGTACCCCCTTGTGCCAGGCATGGCAGCTGCTCCACTGGTGAGAAAGGAACAGATTCAAAGTACTCACAGAGGCCTCCCGTTCCAAGGGGGCAGTCACCCAGCACAGGGGCCCTGGGTCCCGAGTTCCTTCCTGTATCTGTCAGGGCTCTTCCTACCCTTCCTCCCCACCTTCGTGTCCCCAAATAGGCAGCGAGCTCACTGTGTACCCCTTCCCAGAGCAGTATGTCCTGTGACCATGACCCAGGTGCTTGCACGTTCCAGTTTAGTTTCCTTGCCTGGACGTGAACTCCCGGTGACACCGTCCTGTCCTGCAGGAAGCAGGCCACCTGGGCAGGGGTTCCCCGCTGGCTGCTGCCCATGGCTGAGGTCATCCCAGGCTGGGAGGCTGGGCCAGCCTTCCTGATAACTGGGTCAGGCATTACGAGCTTGTCACATGCTGGGTATTTGGAGCGCAGGCAGAACAGGTTGGGGAACTCCGAAAGCTTCAGGCCTTGCCTGGGAGCCCAGAGGGCAGGACGGAGGGGTCTTCCCTGTGCGTGTGTAGAAGCCCAACCTGGAGACCTTGGGCAGCCTCCCTTAGAGCTGCCGAGGGGCAGCTTCCGCCCTGGCTGAGCTCCAGGTGGGACGCCTGCCTCCTTTCTGCTCACACCTTGCTGTGACCCCAGACCAGTGGCGTGGCCCTCTGTGCTGCTGTCCACTCAGTCACAAAAGGGTACGGTATTGTCCTGCGTGGTCAGGGGAGACCGAGTAAGCGCGCTGCCAGACTGTGCATGCCACCTCCCCGGTGTAGGTGACTCAGGCCCTGCAGAGCCCTCGAGCGTCCCAACCCGAAGGAATCTAAGTGATGGTCCAGGCCAGGGTATCGTCTCCTCCCCGCCGTGACCTCCTGCATTTTCCTCCGCTCTGGCCCTCACGGACAGACAGTGTTTGGCACCAGCCCCTGCGCTCTGCCCTGGAATGGCGCCTGCAGCCTCTGTGTGCCCTGCCTGGCAGCCGCAGGACCAACGCACCCATGAAAGCCGATGCTGGGTCCACCGGCCATGCCGAGCAGAGGATGGAGCCCCATGGCCCACAGTGCCAGGCTCTACCCCAGACCGACTAAATGCAAATCTTAGGGGTGAGACTGGCACTGGGAGTGAGTGGCATAATTGCCCTGGCAGGGGGAGAGGTCCAGTGAGCATCATGTTTGAGAACGTTTGTTCCAGGACTCCCCGGAGCTAACTGGGTTCCAGCCCAAATCAGAGCCAGCACCTGCCCTGTAGCAGGCGATCCGCATCCTGCTTGGGGATGTTCAGGAATTTCCATCCCCACCACTACAAGGGCTGTCGGGGTCAGCTACGGGGTTGGAGCAAATGGCTGTGAGTTGAGAGCTGGGACTTGGGGGAGCAGCCCCTGCACCTCTCTGAGCCTCTGCCCCTCCTCTGTTTGTAACAAAGGGTCTTCGCAGTCTGGAGATTTGAGAAACTTCCGCTAAGAACGTGAAGTACCTCCTGGCACATAGTCAAGTGCTTAGTGAATGATACTATTGCATTTCCTCCCCGTTGGACATCCTCATTTTATAGTCAGGTCAGCTGGGCTCAGAGAGGCCACACAGCAAGCCGGCAACAGAACCGTAAGACTGACCTGGGCTCCTGAATCCCAGCCCTCTGCTCCTTCCCGTGCCTCCCCGGCTTCCCTCTCTGCCCTTCCCCCACCCGGCTCCCAGTCTGGGGACTTTGTTTGCATATTGCATGGGAGGGGCTTCCCTGGAGAGCTTAGGATGTGTCAGTCACTCCTGGAAGTGGCCAGTGGTCCCTGCTGCCCCCACCGCAGCCCTTCACCCAGCCCGCCTGGAATGTCAGCGCCCTCTCAGGCTGGTCCAGCCCAGACTCCCACACCCCTGCCTCTTCCCTGCCTCCAGCAAAAGTACAGAATAGGCACTGACTCTAAATGACTGCTCTTGGAATTTATCCAGGGAGCCCTCCTGACATGGCAGGAGGAGGAGCAGGTGCAAGGAGGGATGTGGGCTGGCGGGGGTCTCAACCAGAATGGCCCAGTGGCCGGTCGAGGCCAGTGGGGCACCTGAAGGAGGGGACCCTGGCACAGGGGTCCCCTTGAAGCCGCAGCTGCTCCCTTCCTTTGACCGACGCTTCTGCACTGTACCTCCAGTCCCTCTCCCCATCTTCTCTTGAACACGCGCTCCTGTGTTTCTCTCCAAAGCCCAAGTCTGAGTCCCCCGAAACAGTTGCCTCTCCAGGCTACACAGTCAGTAAACTCTGTGTTTCATTTACGACAACTTCCATAGGCAAAGCACCTGGCACCCAGCAGCCCCAGCATTGACCCAGCACCATCCTATGTAGCCATCCTGCCTTCTGGGAGCCGGTCAGGGTCAGTGTTGGGGCTGCTGGGGACCCATCAGTGACAAAGCAGCCCTCCATCCTCCCGGAGCCTGTCAGTCAGGCAGTAAGCCTCCGAGCACACGTGGAGCATGTCGGTAGTGACAAAGCACCATCCGGAAGCTGAACCACGCTGGAGATGGGGTTTCCAGGCAGGGGGTTTGCAGCTGCGAACACATTGGTTGGGGCTTGTGGAGAAAGAGACATTTGGGAGAAATTTGGGAGGAGAGGTGAGCTGCATTGGCCCCCCGGGGGAAGATTGCCTGTTCCCAGAGAGGGAACAGCCTGTGTCGCCTCCTTGAGCAGGAACAACCAGACTCAGGAAACCGAACTGGTTGCATGACACAACAAATGTGTCCTTGATGCCAGGAGCAGAGAACCCTTTCTTTCCGATGCCTTCAGAGAATCCGGGGATTCTGACGCTTGGAAATTATGATCCAAGGAGACGGTGCTCTGCCAATCAAGGCTTCTGCGTGCTGCCCAGGAGCAGGTGTGGCCCAGGGGTTGTAGCTGTGCCCTCTGCACTGTCCTGCCCCATCTGTGCACTTGGGGGCGGGCTGATGATGTCTAAGGAGCCCTTGTGTCCTCAAGGCCTGCAGTGTTTTGATCCATGCAGATCAGTGGAGGGCAGGCAGTGGGCACATCCTGCAGGTGCACGCACTACCCTGGGCAGGGTCTGTGGGAGCTTGGGAGCAGGCCCCGCCCAGCGCCACCTCTATTTCTATGACCATCAGTGGCTGTGTAGAAAAATGTTAGGGATGTAATGCTGTGCGTCCTGCTTTCTACAAACAACTACCCCTGAGTTCTCTCCATCCTTGCTTGATTTGTTGGTTGTAGGGTTATGAATTCATGCATTTTACCAACTGCCGCAGAAGGGTATCTGTAGGTTCCCATTATGCCCATCTTCTCACTTTAGCACTAAATAGGTGTAGATTTCTCAGTGTAAGAAAGCCTTCCGGTGGGGACGTCACAGAGGCTGGACTTGTACATTTCTCCGTTCTTTAACTTTTGGGGGTCTACTGTTCATTCACTCATATGAGGTGCTCAGGATGCAGTGATGAGCTAAACCCAACCAAGTTCTACCATCCCAGGCCACATGGTCTCCTGGGCAGACTCATATCCATCCAGCTGGTACAAGTCCCCAGGGGACTGTACCTAAGAGACTTGTGCTGCAAGAATCTGACCAAGAGCCACCTTGCATCAGGAGGGCAGCAGAGAAGTGTCCTGCTGCTAATTGGCCGTAAATTTGGAGACCAGACCTGTGCACGGGTCTGATTTGGGTGTAAAGTAAGGGCAGCGCGCACCAAGTGTGCAGCAGAAGGCTTGGGTTTAGTGTGGCTCTGGGCTCCTCCGGAACCATCTGTGGCCCGAGCCACCGTTCTTGGTGGCAGTGTTCAGTAAGTTTTGGAATCAGTGGGCCTCGGCCATGGGGGAGCCAGACTTCCTCCTGAGTTCCTGGCTGTTCTGGATTGTGAATTTTCAGGGGCTTCTGGCTAAGTGAGGGCTGGCTTGTTGAAAATACCTGCATGTATCTCTGTGGTCACCACAGCCCACGGGGACCAGCCCATGACTACCGTGCTTGCCCATGCTGGCTGATGGGCGGATGCCCCTAACAGGGCGCATGTGTGGAGTGGTGGGGGGAATTGCTGAGAGCACAGTGAGGCATCTGTGTACCTGAGACACTGGGTCTGCCGTGCCTGGGTGGTGAACTTGACCTGGGAGCCTTGGTGTCCTACCTGTGATCCCCTCCAGAGGCGCCAGTGAGAGGCATCTTACCTGTCCATTTTAGACTTCCCCTTTCTTTCTTCATTCGATCCTCCACCCCGCTGCACTGTTGTGCCACACACTGTCTGTCTGCACCCCAGTTCAGGTAACCTTCGTGCCCGCACCCAGCTGGCATTTCCTGTGCCAGCTGTGAGCAAGATCCAGTCCAGCCCTTAGGGAGCCTCTGATCTGGTGGTGGAGATGGAGAGGGAGGAAGCAGACAGCTCAGCAGGCAAGGAGGTGCCGTGAGTGAGAGGTTCAGAAGGAACAGAGGAGGAAAACCCCAGAGGGTGACGTGCTGGAGAAGAGCAGGGGCCAGTGTCAGTGTCCAGTGGTCTTTACGGAGCCCATTCTCATTGCTTGGTGAAGAATAGAGGGAGAAGGGAAGACTGGAAGTGGGGACCTGTGAAGTGGCAGTGGCACTGACCCTATGGAAGACGGTCATGCTGCAGGTGTGCGGGACGGCAGCATTGGGAATGCAGAGAGATGCATGGCTCTGCAGATGGGATCAAGGGACTCAGAGACGATTAGCGTGGGGTAAAGCGCAGGGAGATGCGAAGGACCCCACACTCAGTGAGCACTGCTCTTACCATACACACAGCTGAAGCAAACATGGTCGGATGGTTTCCAAGTCCGTGGCCAAGTGCATGCCACAAAATGAGCAGAAAAGGAAGGCAAAGCTTTGCTAGGCTTTGGTTATAACAGCTGTGTTTTTGCTGGAAAGGGGTGAGGAGAGTCCTGTGAGATTGGTGAGGGCGCAAGTTGGATTCACACAAGGCGGCCCACTGTGACCGTGCTTAAGTGTTGATGGCCTTCAACAGCCACATGGATGCGCCCGGGAGGAGCCCTGCACGGGATTTGGGGCCAAGTGTCGTCTGACCCAGACGCAAGCTCAGAAGCCCCCTGGGCGTTCAGCCTTTGAGGACAGCTCAGGGCCTCGGTTCGCCTCGTGCTCTGACCCTCCTCGCATGCTCCGTGTCCTCAGGTCCGCTACATACATCACGCATGCGTTGAACTCCTCCCAGCAGGCAAGGTGCTCTCGCAACGCTATCTGGCGCTCTTCCCAGCTGTGCTCTGACTCAGCAGCTGGCAGTGAGTGACCCTCGTTTTTCAGAGGTGAAAACAGGTTTGGGGGTGCAGAGCCTGGGTCACACAGCCGATGAGTAGGAGGAAGGGAGCTGTCCGTGCCCCCCGGTCTCTGAGGGCCATGCTACCTGCTCCTGGTCACGCAGTCTGTACACTTTGGCGGGCCAGCATGCACAGGGCGGAGGGCTTCCTCGAAGTCAAATGGCCCCAGAACCTACAATACTGCTGTTCCTATTTTTGCAGATGTAGACCAGAGCTCAGAGAGGGTGTGACTTGCTGAGGTCACACAGTTAGTGAGTGAGGAGCTGGGGTCATGAGGTGACACATGTCACTTGCTGCTGTGCTCAAGGACTCACTGTAGATGGGACTAGAGGATTCGGTAGTCCAGGGTCCTTGTTCTCTGCAGCCACTGGGCTAGCGTGCGTTCTCTGGTCAGTGGCAGGCGTGACCAGGAAGGTGTCTCTCTTGCAGGACATCCCTGCCCTGGTCCTGAGGGGCTGAGGTGGTGGGCTGGTGTCTTCCCATGGTTGTGGCCCATGTTGTGAAAGGCGGGAGTGCTGCTCCCCCAGAGAAGTCTGTGTGTGTCTGGCTGAGCCTCGGTTTCCTCACCCATGAGATGGGTGGAAAAGCCCTCTCTCCTCCTGCCTGTGGGGCTGAGGCAGGGAGCCAGAGTCAAAGCTGGGGGAGGACCTGCAAAGCCCCAGGATCCCATGAAGGGCAGCTGGCACTCTGCTCCGTCCTCTGCAGACTTGGGCTTGACCGTAAGCTCCCCACCCAGGTGCCAGCCTGGCAGGGAGGAAGCACCCTCCCCCCACCCCGGGAAATGGTTGTGCAGCTGCAGCTCAGGAGCCAGCAGGGTGGAGGAGATGTGACGGGGAGCAGAGAACCACCGCCAGCTGGAGGAGGCGGGGAGGGCGGGCTTTCCTTCTGTCCGATGAGTCTGTATTGGAATGTTTATAGGTGCGCAGGGTGCTAACAGAGACGTGGGCCTCTCTGTCTGCATAGCGGCTGCTGGTCCTGCACACTCTGGCACAGCTATCCTTCAAGAACTGCACTTCGGGGCAGGACATACTGTGTGCCAGGACTGCTCCCCAGCAGGACGCAGGAGTCCAAGCTGACCTCACCTCCAGGCCGCCCCCTCTTCCCAGGTTGTGTCGCCTGCCTGAGGGCCCTGGGGTCCCTCTGGAACCCCACCAGCCTGGCAGGTGACATTAGTTGTGGAGATCCTCAGCGGGCCTCCTCAGGGCCTTGTGATCCTTGCAGGCCGTGGCCCCCCAGCTGGAGCACCAGCTTTGCTGGGCTTTGGGCCTCAGTTTCCTGCTGACTCTTGCTCAGGCGAGTGGAATGATCATGAGCTTTGAATGCAGGGTACAGGGGTGCGTTCGACTGGGAGAGGTTGGGTCTGCCTGTGAATAAAGATTCTGAGGGTTCCTTATCAGCTTTGATTGTTGTTCTCCTTTACCATGGATTTATTTTCTGTGGTTTTAGTTACCTTCTGTGATTTGAAAATAGTAAATGGAAGACTTGAGAAATAATAACTTTTCAGTTGCTTGCTATCCTGAGTAGTGTGATGGAATTTTAGGCCATCCCTGCTCCATCTTGCTTAGGACAGGAATCATCCTTTATCTAGCGTATCCATACTGTATATGCTACCCATCTGTTAGTCACTTAGTTCTCTGTTGGATATTATACCAGTTGTCACTGTATCACAGAACTTGTGTTCAGGTAACTCTTACTTAACAATGTACCCAAGGTGATGTTGACAACTCAGATGTGCCAAGGTAAAGCTGTGAAATGCTTCCTTTAAGTGAAAAGGTGAAAGTACAATAAGATATTTTAAGAGAGAGACCACATTCACATAACTTCTTGTTTTGTTTTGCTTTTACAGTACTGGGTATTGAATCTAGGTCCTTCACACTGAGCTATATCCCAGCCTTTTTAAATTTTTTTTTTCTTTTTTTGAAACAGGGTCTCAGTAAATCACTAAGTTGCCCAGGATGGGCTCAGACTTATGATCTGCCTGCCTCAGCCTCCCAGAGTGTTGGGACTATAGGGGTACACCACCATGCCTGTAACTTTTATTACAGTCTATTGTTGTCATCATTCTATGTTGTCATCAGTTATTATTGTTAAGTTTGTAACAATGTATAAATCAAGCTTTCCCATAGGTATGTTTATGTAGGAAAAACCAGCGGATATGGAGTTGGTACTGCAGCTGCAGTGCAGGCATCCACTGGGGATCTTGGAATGAGTCCCCCGTGGCTCCGTGAGACCTGCTGTGTTAGTTGGGCTGCAGGACCCCGTGGGGGGCCTGTCCTGTGCATTGTAGGGCTTAGCAGCTTCCTAGCCTGCCCTCCATATGCCACTATTAGTACCCCTCAACCAGAAATGTCTCCAGACATTACCAAATATGTGCCCTTTAAAGGAACCACGGATATACAGTTTAATTTTTTTTATTTAGTTAGTTTTGTTGTTGTTTCGTTTTGTTTTGCTTTGTTTCATTTTGTTTTGTGAAACTGTCCGTGAACTCACCGTGTAGCCCAGACTAGCCTCGGACTCATAGCGCTCCTTCTGCCTCAGCCTCCCGAGTGCTGGGATTACAGACACGCACCCCCACACCCGCCTGAGAACCACTGATTGAAGCCCTCCTGTTTGCCTGCGTTGAGACTGACCCCATTCCCAGCTCTCCCTCCCTCAGCAGAGCCAGCGCCAGGCAGACTTCCGCTTCACCTTCTACCTCTCCTGACCTCACTGCTTGGATCAGAGCCCGGCTCCCTCCCCATCCGCAGCCCAGGGGGCAGACAGTGACAGTCACATGGGCTCTCGGGGCTCCGTGTTCCGTCTGTAAATTAAGGATAGTAACTGTCCGCCTTGGTGGGTGTTTGAAGAGGAAGATAGCTGATGTCTGTAAGATACTCAGCACCGTTCTGGGCGTGTCGTCAGTGCCCTGCGGTTCACCCAGTATTTGTTCCTGTTGTGCTAAGCTGAGGTTCAACTGCTGACAACAGGCTCAGGTGGAGGGAGGCGACAAGTGGGTGTCACAGTGAGGGGTGGGGAGCCTGCAGGAGGGATGCTTCACCCGGAGTTAAAGGAGGGCAGCTTTCTTAAATAAACCTTAAAAGCTTTTCTGAAACATCCCATTTAACGGGATGTCATTAGAAATAGGGCCAAACTGCTTCCGAAGTGGCTGGGGTCCCATCTCTGGTGGGAGTCGTGTCACCCCCTCCAGATGCCTGACTGAGGGGCCCAGGGTGGATGTGGGGTGGGGCTTTGTGGTGGGGGGAACCTGCTCCCGCCTGCCCCCAGGCAGGATGTTTGGGGAGCGGGTCTGAGGGTGTTGAAGCTGATCTCTTGCTGCGGCCAGTGTTCACTGTGGCTCACCTTGTGTCCCCTGGGGTCAGCAGGATGGCTTGGCCTCCAGCTGTCCAACAAACGCCATCTTGCTCGAGCCTTGGAGGTGGTGGCCAGCACTGAGGGGACCCCACCCTCTGGCGATCTCGGGGGCACGGGCTGCGTTCCTGATGGTGTGTCATTCCTCTTCCGGTGCAGCTATAGCCTCCGCCTGGCGTCCCGATGCCCTCCGCCAGCCGCCCCGTACATCACCAGGCAGTGCAGGAAGGCCAAGGCCCCAGCTGCAGCCCAGTACCAGGGACCCTTCCTCAAGGAGTAGACGCTTTGCCTGCTCCCCGACAGGTAGGAGGCGGGACACGGGTGCTGTGGCACTGTTGGGTGGCTCTTGGGACCGAGGGGACTGGGCAAGGCTCTGGGTGGGAGGGAAAGCAGTCATTGGGTGGGAGGAATGCTGGGCCTCCCTACAGAAGGGCACTTAGTGACCAAGAGTATAGAATGTTCCATCAGTGTTCAAACTCAGCTCTGCCACTCACCGGCTAAAGGAAGTCAAGTGATTCCTCTAATCTCTCTGAACCTCAATTTGCACATCTGTAAAATGGGATTGTAATGGAGCCTACTTCATAGGATGCCTGTGGCTGCTACCTGTGTCAGATGTATGTGAAGCACTTAACCCAATGTCTCCACATATTGGCACTAGAGAAGTACTAGCTATCACTGTAATAATAATAATAATAATAATTAGTACTTATTCTTAGTGCTAAGTTGACACTTTCTGAGGCTTGAAGCCCAGAAAAGATTATGGAGTTTCTAGTCCTATTATATATTTCAAAGTAAAAATAATACTGATCCATAAAATTAAAAATGTAGATTTATGGTGAACCCAAATAGTCTCTTTCTAGGTTTTCTGATGGTAAAAATCTGGAAGCCAGACTTTTCTTTCTGGGTGTCTGGGCTTTGGCAATGCCCCACGAGCAAGCTGGACTCCCTGTCGGTGATACCACAACAGAACTGCATTCACTGCATCCTTGAGGTCCACATCCAGGCCACCCCAGGCATCAGAAGAACTGGGGACGCGGTTCTAGACACAGACCCAGGGGCCACCCCAGATCAGGCCCCATACTGCTGGGACGCTTGCACTGGGAGCTGCCGCCCTAACCCAGCGGGGCCGGATCATTAGCCAGGTCGCCGGCAGGGCTAACTAGGCTGGGTTTAGGAACTCTGGGGTTTTTCATGTCACAGGGACCCTTCCTCCCACTGCTGCCTTCCTACCCCTTACCTCTCTCCTCTCTGCTCTCTCCTTTAAGCCATTGAATGTCTGAGCTCGGTCTTATTCCTTTGGGGACTCGGGAGGGATGAAAATTCAGCCTTTATTCCCCAGAATTAGCCCCTCTGTGTCACCCGACAGGAGAGCTGAGCCTGAACTTGACCCTGTGGAGCACCAGGGTAGAGCTGGACTCTAACTAGCAGGGAATTGGGAGACCCCAGAGGTGAACCCTCCTGTCCACCTACTGTACAGATGGAAAAACGGAGGTCCAGGGAAGCTTGGCTCAGTTGGAATCTTCTGGAAAATGGGAGGCAGTGGCAGGATGATCACATCTCACATGCAGAGAAAGGCTGCCACCCCGGCAGGCTGCTCCGCGCCCTGAGGAGGGGCCAGGTGCAAGGGACTGACCTCCTGGGTACAGCGCCACTGCAGTCCCGGCGGTGATGATGATGATGATGATGATGATGGCAATGACAGCGCGCCCAGGCCCTCATCAGCTCCAGCTTTCCTTGGGGCCGGGGCAGGCACCATGCCAGACACCGCCTCTTCTGTGTTTTCAAGCCCATGCAGCATCCCAGGCTAACTGTGCAAAAGAACAGAGGCCGGATTTAATTTGTATGTGCAACTCGCAGCCTCTGTGTGCTCACCGACAAGGTTCCAAACACAGCAGTTTAATTTCTAAGTGACTGCTGCTTGTGCCTTGAAATCTTATTTAATGTTTTCTATTTTAAAGATTTGTGCCTACACCAAGCCACCTAGCAGGTGATACTTAGCTTGTTTATTTTGTCTCACACCGTGTGAGTCTGCTCGGGCTGCTGTAATAGAATACCACGCACAACAGGTGTTTATTTCCTTACCAGTCTCCAGGCTGGAAGTCCAAGGCCTGGGCACCGGCCTGGTCAGGCTCTGGGGCGGGCTGTCTTCCAGGCTTGTAGGCGGCCACCTGGTCACTCTGTCCTCACTTTCGAGGGGAGGGTAGAGGGCGCCCTCCCTCTATGAACCCACCCTGTCTTCCCACCTGCAAGGCCTCATCTAACCTTAACGTTCTCCCCAAGGCCCGGCTCCTAATAGCATCACACTGGGCCTCAGGGGTTTGACCTATGAATTTTAGGGGGACACCGCTCAGTGCAAAGCACAGTTTCACAGCACAGAATGATTTTTCAAAATGCTGCAGCAAACGATTTTAGCCTGGGGAGGTATGTGCAGGTCAACACTATCATTTCAGTAGGGAAACTGAGGCACAGGGGCTGAGGGGCTGGACTGTGCCCCCTGATGCAGTGTGCCTGATGTGGGGGGCACTCTCAAAGAGGCCCAGGCCCTGGCTGCTATACCCTGCTGCCCCGTGGGATTCAAGGCTCTGCCCTGTCGATTGAGCAGCCTGAACCTAGCAGAGTACAACGTGGGGACTGCACCTCCGTGTCCCTGCATCCGGTCGCGGCCCTCCCTGCGCTGGTCTCACGCCCAGCCTGCCAGCCTTCTGCCCACCTCCAGGTGGGGGCGGTGCCCAGTGCCTGGGCTAGCAGAGACCCCCGCTGTGTGTGCTGTCTTCCTCTTCTCTTTCCCACCCTCAGCCAGCAGACTTCTGCCCGGAGGGCTCAGAGGGCAAGTCCCGGATAGGGACCCACGCCTCCAGCCGCCGGCACGGCCCCCGCCCAGCGGTTGCCGCTCCTCTGGCTAAGCCTGGTGTGCTGGCGCTCTCTGTGGGGCAGGTTCCCCATGCCGACTGTCTTTCTGGGAGAGCGTTATGCTCCCCCACTGCCTATCTCCTGTAGCAGCCTCTTCTTCCCTCCCAGCACAACCCCCAGTGTCGGTCCATCCTCAGCCCCCGCTGCAGAGACCCCTCCATGGCTGGAGGGACTGGCAGGAGGGTTTCTTTTCTGCAACCTGCTCGACCCATGGGAAAGCCACTCTCTCACTGACTGGGCCAGGCCAACTGAGGTCACAGGCTGCTCCCAGCTGGCCCGTCTCTCTCTCTCCCCCTGTCTCTCCCTGTCTCTCCCTCCCTCTCTCTCTCTCTCTGTCTCTCTCTCTTTCTTTCTGTGAGTGTGGTACCAGGGTTTGAACCCAGGTCTTTTACCTAGACTGTATTCCCAGCCCTTTCTACATTTATTATTTTGAGATGACATCTCGCTAAGTCATTCAGTTGCCCTGGCTCAGCTCTAACTTTCAGTCTTTCTGCCTCAGCCTCCCACAGTGCTGTGATTACAGACAGGCCCCACCAGGTCCCTTTTGAGCAGCAGCTCCCCATGACCTTTGACCTCAGAGGATGGAGGTGGGGAATGGGGGCTTTGGGGCTGGCCTGTCTGGGTTTAGATTCCATCCCTCACTTACCAGCTGCATCGGGCAAGTCAACTTCTTGGTGACCCAGATGCCTTCTGGGCCCACCCTCGTAGGATGAAGGCCAGGGCACGCTTAGAACCTGCCCCGCGTGGAGAAAGGGCTCAGTGGTGTGAGCTACACTGGTCACCGCTGTGGAACCCCATACAGAGACATGGAAAATCCCCCCAACAGCACTCCCCACCTGGAGATGCTCACGGAAAGCCCCCCAGAAGTGGCTGCGTGCCTGATGAGGACCATGCCCAATGGTAGGAGGCCACCTTACTTCAGCCCCGAGCCATCAACCAGAGATGGTTTCCAGAGCCGGCGGCCCTGCCCTGTCTCACTGGGACTCTGCCTTCCTTTCTTTCCTGCTGCAGCCAGGGCACGGGTCATTGGGCCCAGCTGCCACCTAATCCACACCCCTGGGCCAGGGAGCCTCCCTGTCAAAGCACCCCCATACCATCACAGGCAGCCTTCCCGGCCCCACCCTGGAGCTGGGGGGGTTGGGTAGACAGGGGACCCAGGCGGTCTCTGCAGCTGAGCCCTGACTCCAGGCTTGTCTGCGCCCCTTGCAGGGTGCCTCATGTTTCTGCTTCAGGTCACCTACCTGTCAAAGGGCTGCTAATGGCTGGGTGTGTCCTGGAGTCACACAGCACATCAGGAGAAGCACTAAAGGCAGTTCTGCTTTCTGTAAACCCAAACCACTATTATTATTAATGTCAGATCATCGTAGTATTATTGGCAGTAATAACAGCAATAGGAGTAGCTATTAGAAGTAGGCATAGTAACGGTGATCAGGTCCACTGGGTGACAGCTCATGTCTGACCATGGCCCAGTCCAGGCCCAGGCTGTGTACTGCAGGTGCACTCTGTGAAGTGGGAAGGCACAGGTGCAGGGCCCCCATGTCCAGAACACCCGGTCCATCTGGTCTACCTGTGCTTCTCATCATCAGTCTGCCCTAATAAAAATTCTCTCTGTGCCACTGCTGGCTTAATGGAAAGCAGCGCCTGTGCCACCTGCCATGGGGGCTGCTCTGAGGAATCAAATGAATTAACCGAAAGAGCAGCCACGGGGGAAATCACGCAACAAAACCCACTGGAACTGAACACAGGGATTCCTTGGGCCCTGCAGTCCTGCTGCCAGGACTGCCCCAGCTGGACGTGTGCACCAGGAAGCAGACGCAAGGATGTCTGTGCAGTACATATGCACACCTGCCACCGCATTTCCACTCACCAGAAACACGCGCAGACACGCGCGGCCGTGTCCTCCTACAGAAGTGTCCTGGCAGCGTCACCCCTCCTGGCGCCAGCTGCCATCAGTTGGGCATCCGTTGGGGCTAGAGGGATCCACGTGGCCCGGGGCTGAGGGAGCCACGACCACACACTTGCTAGGCAGAAATATTTAAATTAAAAAATGAGCAAAGCCAACCTAAAGTGGCAGAGGTGCGGGCAGCCGTAGATGCCAGTGGTTACCCTGAAGGGCGTGTGGGTCTGGACCAATGAGGGGGCTGCTTGTGTTGTTTCTTCATCCAGTGCTGGTTTTGCTGATGAGTCCACAGGAAATCCATCAGGCTGTGCCTTTGTTTTTCTGTGTGCACCATGTGCTTTAGTAAACAGTTTAATGTTTAAAATTAAGTGAGATACTGGACGAACAGCCAGTGGTTGATACTGAGTACCTGACCATCGTGGTTCTCTCGCTCTTCTTTTTCTCCCCAGCACCTGAAGTGACCTGGAATCAGTGAAGCCAAAGGGACTGGCAGTCTACCCTGCAGGGAGCACCGGCCCATCCCAGCTGCGTGAGCCCACGAGAGAAAGGGAGTGTGCGTGCGTGCGTGTGTGCGCGTCTGTCCGTGCGTGCAGTGCGTGCACGTGGTCTTCAGACACAGGCCCTGACCCCCGGGGAGGCAGGAAGGTGGCTACTCCATAGTGTCCTCTGGGAAGACCCCTGGGGACAGCCCTGGGACTGTGCTCCGCGGCTCAACCTTCCTGTCTGGGTGGGGCCTCTCCTACTATGCAATTTTTCAAGAGCTCCTTGACCCTGCTTTCAGCTTCTTGAGTTGTCATTTGCTCTTGCAGGGACTTTGGTCTGGGCCCGGGGGTCTGCTTCAGTCCCATCTGAGGAATGCCTTCAGGAAGAGGCCAAGTTTCCCTACAGTACATCCCACTGTCCCTCTCCCCCAACATCTCTGGGAATCAATAACAAGTCCACCCACCGGGGTCAAGCCTGAACCCTTGGCCCCTACACTTGGAAAAACCCCCCTTTCCTGCCTGTGTTATTCGCATTGCTGGCTCCTATTTCCAGGTTTGAGATTCTGGTCACACTGCTCTTGAGTCTTTGCAGAGAACACGGAAAGCAGGTACATCCAGGGGAAAGTCTGTCCCCATCCGTAGATGCGGCTCCTCCCCTAGGACCAGCAGATGGCAGGGAAGGAGCGTGGGAGAGGGGCCTCTCCTGGGGCCCTGTTGCCTTCCGTGGTGGGACCATGGACACCTTTAGCATCTGAGCTTCTCCAGTTAGCTGCAAAGGGAAACAAACACCCCCCAAAAGTAGGAAATGGAAAGCAATGGAAGGATGAAAAGCACAGGGGGAAGAAGAAAAAGACGAAGAAGGAGAAGAAGAAATTTCCGGAGGCCATAATTTGCTTGCCAGGAAACGATGGGGCTGCCCCCTGCCCTCTGGTGGACAGTCCACGTCTTGGAGAAACGGGTGACTGAGCTCGGAGTTGGGACCGGTTCAGTGAGGTTCTTGGGTTTTGTGCCTTTGGGGCAGACCCCGGACAAGGATGCCTGAGGCCGCTTTGGTGCTGTTTTCCCAGCTCCGTTCCAGAAGTGATGTATGAAAAACCCAAAGTGGAAGGAGGGCCTTGGGAGAGTCGTCACGTGATAAAGGGATTTTCTTTTCAGGGCTACTATGGTTGATCTTGCAACTCTGTAAATATGTATGTAGACACTTTTAAAAAGCACGTATTTATGTCCCTGACTGTAAATGCCCCATTTTTAAAGTTTTATAACATGTGTTATTTAATTAATCAGTCGACTTGACTGGCTGCAATATGGGGTCTGATTATAGTCCAGGAGAGCGGTCTCATGAGATCCTCACATGGGCGGAAAAATGCTGATCATTGGCCGATGTCACGGTTTTCCTGTCTCCCGCCGAGCTCGGTTCTGACCTTTGTTTTTACTCCTTCTGAACTGGAATCCTTTTGCGCGCTCCGACAGTTAACCTTCACGAGCATGTAGAAGTTGTGGCTGTTCCTTACCGTAATGACACAGTTTTGTCCCATAACTGCTCACACTCACAGACCGCACCCCAGCCCCTCTGCTCCGAGGGGCTCCCCTGTCAGCAGCAGGGGAAGCTCACGAACCCAAAGCCTCAGAGTCACCTCTGCCAATGGCAAACTGTGGGAGACGTTTCTGGGGTCTTGGGGGATTACTCTCTTCTGCATGTGAAAAGGCGCCGGTCACCGTCCAGTACTCCCGGACTGTCGGGAAGACTGTTGCAATCATTAGGAAGAGTGGAGGTCTTCCAGCGTGGGTTTGGATCACAGAAGAAGACGGTTTTGTATCTGCCATGTGAAGAAAATGAACAATAAAAGTGCAAAGAGCGATTGTAGGAATGTGTGGGCGTGGTGATCATTTTGGTGTCTGTGATTTGTCCTCATGGTGGTGGTTTCTGAGTCTGTGCCATGGGCTTTACTCGGGGTATGGGAGGAACTGGGGACTTTGAGGAGACTCCCTCTGGGTGTCCTGTCTGGTGCCCAAAGCTGCTCTGCTCTCAAGTCAGAAAATGACGCCACTATGCTAAGACGAGAAAGGGCTCCTGTGATTCCAAGGGCATTCATTCCTCTAAATAGCCTTCTTGGGATTTAACTCACCTACCAAACAGTGTTCTCACTTATGTATACCATCAGTGGGTGGTTTGTTTGCTTTTACAATGCTTGGTGTCGAACCTAGTGCTCTACCACTGACCCATATCCCTAGCCTGTTTTTATTTTTTATTTTGAGAGAGAGTCTTGCTAATTTGTACAGGCTGGGTGAGGACTTGTGATCTTCCTGCCTCAGCCTCCGGAGTAGCTGGGATTACAGGCACATGCCATGATGCCCAACTGTTTTTTGTGTTATATTCAGAGCTATGTAAGATGTAATTGCCTTCAATGTTAGAACCTTCTCATCACCACCCCCCAGTGAAACTGCATATCCATTAGCAGTCACTCCCCATTTCCCCCCAAATGCCTAACAACAAATCTACTTTCCTGTCCCCAGGGATTTGTCTATTTTAGACACTTCGTATAAGTGGAGCCTGTGATACATAGTCTTTTGTGACTAACTTCTTTTACTTTGCATAATGTTTCCTGGTTGTACCATATGTTGACAGTTCATTCCTTTTGAAGCCTAAATGTACCATTGAATGGATATACCACATTTCATCTGTCCATTCCTCAGGTGATGGACTTTTGGACCACTGACACTACTTTGCCTATTAAGGATAATAGTACTGTGAACATTTGTGTAGAAGTTTTTGTGCAGACAGATTTTCTTGGGTATATATCTAGGAAGAAAAAAGTGGGTCATAGGGTCACTCTGTTATTGAATACTTTGGGGAACTGCCATACTGTTTTCCAGAGTGGCCCCGTTATTCCCATTCCCACAGCAACATTCGAGAATTTCAGTTTCTCTACTCCTTTGCCAGCACTTGCGTTGTCTGTTTTAGCCACCCTGGGGATGTCAGTGCGGGTACAGTCCGTGAAAGCCCTCCCCATCTATCAGGTCACTCATCCTCATAGAGCTGGGTACCAGAGCCTGACAGGTGAGGGCAAGGACTGGTAAATCCTGATGAGAGGTGAGATACAAACATCATCTTGGGTTTGGGGTGCCAGGACCCATAGTAGGGAGCACAGTAGGGAGCCCCCAAATGCTCTTTGCTCCTGACCAAATATTGCTTGAGGGTAGGAGGATTGCTTGGGCACAAAGTTCTTTCTTTTCACCCAAACACTTTTTCCAGAAAGAAGATCAGATGTGTTAGTCAGGGTCGTCCAGAGAAACAGAACCAATGGGAAGTTTATATGCATGGAAACTGCAGAGACTGGACCTGGCTCACATGAGTCCCAACTCCGAGGAACTGGTTCACGTGAGTCCCAGCTCCGAGGAACTGGCTCACATGAGTCCCAGCTCCGAGAAGCCCTGCAATCTGCCATCCACGCACTGGAGCCCGGGAAGGCTTGCGGGTGTGACTCAGCCGGCTCTGCAGGTGGAGCACTGAGGAGCTGACGTTGCACGTCCCAGGCTCAGGGCGGAAGAGGAGAGGAGAGGGCCCAGCTCCACAGCTGGGCAGCAGAAGGGGACAAGTCCTCCTCCCTTTGTTCGTCTGAGGTACAAGCGCTACTGCGAATGGGAAGAAGCTCTCAGACCCTAACCCACTCCAGGTGACCCATGAGCTTGATCATTGGGCCGGGCATGATGGCACACACCTGTAATCCTAGTACTCTGTGAGGCTGAGGCAGGAGGACTGTAAATTTGAGCTCAGACTGGTTAATTTGGAGATTTAGTGAGGCCTAGTCTCAAAATTAAAAAAAAAAAATTCTTTTTTTTTTTTTTTTGCGGCACCGGGGATTGAACTCTAAGTCACTGAACCAAACTCCCGGACCTGGTTTTTTGAGGCAGGGTCGTCCTATGTAGCTCAGGCCAGCCTTGCGCTCACGTTGTAGCCCAAGTGGGCCTCGAACTCACAATGCTCCACCTACCTCAGCCTCCCGAGTGCTGGGATTAAAGGCGTGCGCCACCACGCCCGGCTTAAAAAATTCTTTTTTAAAAAGGGTTGGAGAGATACAGTTCAGTGGGAAGGCCCTGGGTTTGATCCCCAGCATTGAAGAAAAAGATTTAAAAAGATCTTCACATGTGACTTGCCACTTCCCACTCTAGAAACATCTAGAAAGCAAAGGCGAATCTTGTGCGTTGAGTTTCGTGCAAGCCTGGCTGGTGGGGGGTGTTCAGGTGATGGAAGACAAAAGGGCAGAGTGGATGGAGGAGAAAGTGGAAAAAAGCTGGTAGAGAGGCCAATCCTGTGTGTGTTGTGGGCATAGCAGTGTGAATCCAGGAGGGCTTCCTGGAGGAAACGGGGACCCTGGGATGCCTGCAGACCCTGGTTAGTCTTCCTCACTGATCTCCACCTGGGGCCTTAGAAAGATTCCTGCAGGGACAGAAGTTTTCCTAGTCCAGCAGATAGGCTGGAATTGAAATGACCACACTGTGCATGTATAGGCTGCCTTTCAGCTCGGTCAGTCGCTCACACACAGGGTTCCGGCTCATCCCGAAGAGCTCCAGGGTGGCAGTGCAGGTCCAGTGTCTCTGCACGGGAGAGTTCAACAAGCTGGTGACACACAGGCCACCCCGGCTCAGTGCCAGCCAGACTGAGGCATTGCTGCCTGAGCCCTCCTCCTTCCCCAGGGACCCTTCTGAGCCACCTTCCAGATGGAATAGCTGAAGGGCTCAGAGACATTAAATGATGTGGCCAGGGTCACGCAGCTGGTAGATGGGGACAGAAACTGAACACGAAACTACCAGTGCCACTGGCCACCATTTCCTATGCCCCAACCCCTCCCTACAACCTGTTGGTTCCTCCCCAGGTCGAGCCAACTTGCAGATGCATGGCCATACAGGGGGCATCGGCTTCCAAGCCTAGGCTTTGGGACAGCAGCTGCACATCGGACCCCAGCCTCTAACTGGCTGTGTGACCCTGCGCTGTGTGACCGCAGCTTGGTTCCTTGTTTGCACAGGAGCCTGATCCTCACATCTGCCTTCCTAAGGCCCAGCGAGGGTGTGAACTAGCCACTGCCGTGTCTCCTCGCGGTCTGCATTACGAGATGCTTGGCCCCTCCCAAGGTACCTGTTGAATCAGAATGGAAGGAGGCTGGGCCACCTGTATGGCCAGCAAACTCTGCGTGTCCCACCAAGTTTAATGTCCCCAAATTTGGAGGATTGTGGCCATGGCAGTGATTAAAACAAGCATTCTGGCTCAGTCAGATCACACTGGCTCACGGTGACAGCAGGAGCACAGGATGTGTGCTAAGCAGAATCAGCGGTGACCTGAATGTCACACTGGCAAGTGCCTCCCTGGCCACTGCCTCCAGCGAGGTAACGGAAGGAGACAGGGCGCCCCCGTGGACTCCTGGGACTAGATAGACCCCAACAGGGGCTGCAGTGGAGAATCTAGAACTCAGGGGAGGTCCAGGTTTGAGCAGACTGCGGAATGACTGAGACCGTACTGGGGTGCACACCTAGGGAACCAGAGGGGCTGAGGCCTTTCACTTACCAAGCAGCGTCAGCTACCAGCTGTGGCTGGAACCGAGTGGGGTGCAGGGCTGAGGGACCCAGCTCTGATGCTGCCCCTGCTGGTAGCTGGGAGCTCTCCCCAAAGTGGAGGCGCAGGGATGCCTGGCCATTGCTCAGACAGGGGTGGGGTGGAGGAAGTGGGTTAAGGCTGATGCCCAAAGGAGCCTTGGGACCACAGAGATGGCGGAAAGCGGGTCTCTGCAACTCCCGTTCAGGGTCACGTCCCTGGGCGCTCTCTGCTCAGGAGAGGGAGGCTTGGGATTGTCCTCAGGTGGAGGACAGGGAGACAGACGAAGTGCCGGGGACACGGAGCTGTCCTCCTCCCTCCAGGGTGCTGGGCCTGGGGGGTGTGGGACTCTATGTGGCTAGAGGGCCAGAAGCTCAAGATCCCCACGCCCTGGCCAGTCTGGAGCTCTGCTGGAACCCCGGGCTCCTGCGAGTGGACCTGGCCCAGACTCCGCCCCTTTGTGACAACAGGCTGGAGGGTGTGGCCGGAGCTGCCCGGCCACCAGGAAAATGGAATCTGCAGCCTGTCCCAGGGCTAAAGCTCCTGTAACTCTCTCACCCTTCCCGTCCCACCCCGCCCTCCATCTCCAGCAGCAGGTCGGACAGCAAGGGCAAGATTGCCGTGGGGCAGGTGCCAGGGCCACCCTAGTCATGTGACAGCGGTCAGCTGGCCTCCAAGCAGGGCCAGGGAGAGACAGCCTTGGAATCTGAGACTTAAATGCACTTTAAACGTCTCACTTGTCACCCTTGGGCCCAATCCTGGCAACTTAGGGTACCGCGTTTCTCTGGTCCCTAGGTGCTGTCCTGTCATTCTACAGACTCAGAGTCTTCCCGCACGTGGAGAATAAAGACCAACTCCACCATCTGGTTTGGCAGCCCCTGTGGACCTAGCCATAGCAGCATTTTCTTAAGCTCTTCTGCCACAGGACTTTTGTGCAAACTACTGCTTCTGCCTGCAGTGACTTTCTTTCCAATGGCCATGCGGCTCTTAGTTTAAATGTCATCTCAGCACCCTACTCAGACCAGTGGTGGAAAGTAGCCTGGCAGTCACCTCTGCCATTTGGGTGCCAGCTTTATTCTTAGTGCTTAGCCCTACCTGGGGTTTTTCTACTCCCTTAGCTGTCCTAGAGCAGAGTCCCATGACAACAAAGGGCCCATGCTGTACCCCAGATCGCCTGTCAGCCCCCAGGAGCCTTGGATGTGCTGGGATCAGATGTAGCTGTGTGGAAATGGCCTGGTTGCGGCCTCCTAGCCAGGCAGAGCATCCTGCCCGATTCTCAGTATGGCCTGCATCTGGGCCTGGCCTCTCTGGACCCCTCTTTGGGCCTGGGGTGTGTGTGGGGTGGGGGGTGCTTTTATTTTAAATGTTACTGCTTCAGAGGTAGCACTGTGAGGGAACACACAGGATGCCCAGTAACATTTAAACTTCAGATAGCCAAAGAGTGATTTTTAAAGTGTGTCCCAAACAATTGTAATTTATCTGAAATTCAAATGTAACCGGGGAACCTATAGTATTTGCTGAACCTGGCCACCCCGAGCAACAGTGCCCCTCTCTTCTGTGTCAGCCGGAGGGCTCCAGCCGGTCACCCTGTGAGCTCATCAGCCACTCTGGCCCTCGGCCCAGCAGGGGACCGCGGCTCCCCCTGCTCCTAATAGCAGCTCACGCCTCCGATGCGAAGGTCACCAAATGTCAAGTGGGGCCCTGAGGACTCTAAAGAGTGTTTAAGTGGCTTTCGACTGCTGCCTACATCTTGAGATTATGGCTCTGACCTTTACTTGCTGCCTAAGATTTCTTTCTTCTTCCTCTTCTCTCTCTCCCTTACCTTCTTTTTCCTTCCTTCCTTTTTTCTGTACTAGGAATAGAACTCAAAGCCTCATGCATGCTAGACAATTACTGTGTCCCTGAGCTACATGCCTATCTTTTTAATTTTTTGTTTTGTTTTGTTTTTTGAGGTAGCATCTCACTAAGTTACCCAGGCTTGAATTTTCAATTCTCCTGCCTCAGCCTCCTGAGTAATACCCAGGCTCATCTCATTTGTGAATAAACTTTCTTGCCATCTGGGGCAAAAGACCAAATGACAGAGGGGGCAAATAAGAGGTCCAGCTTTGGCACTGACTGGCAAAATGGGGTGAAATTATGTCATTGTTTGACAGGAAAGGGGTCCTACAGCTGTGGGCCCCCTGACCTTCCCAGGGCCACACAGGGGAAACTCTTCGAACCAACTGTCACCAGGTGCCACTGGGAACTGGTGTAATGCAGATCTGCTCCGTGTTACCCAAGCGTGTTAGGTGGTCTGGGCAGGGCTGCAGCACACACGAACACCCATTTTGGGACTCAGGGGAGGGACCCTTGCAAAGTGGCCTGGCATGTACCCTCCTCCTAATTAGCACAAAACCTAATTATGCCACACCAGCACTGAAGCACAGGGTCAGTGCTTATCTGAGTTCTTCAACACCAGATTGCTTTATTTTCACATTAGAATGTATATTGTGGTAACTGAAAAAAACAAAACAAAACAGAGAAACTCCAAAGAAATCCCCCATTACAAATAGACTGTTAGTCCCTAAGTCTTCAGTTTTTATGTAAACGAACATTACCAACTGCTGTGCCAATTCGCTGGGTGGCATGTGATAATACTGAACCTGTGTCTCAGTTTTCTCATCTGTAAAATGGGCATGATTTGTGGTCTCTTCCTCATAGGGCTGTTGGGAAAATTAAGTTGGCTGTTCAGTCCTTGACTGTGGGAGTGGACTGTGTGAGTGGTGATGTCTTGCTGAGTTTTTAAGCTTTAAGGTGTTTACAAATTTTATATTCCCGGTAATGATGGTGGTGGTGGGATATGTAATATAGCCAGCGTGTACTTTACTTCTAAGTTTTCCCATGGACACTGGACATCCTTGTGCTAATTTGTTGTCTCTCTCTTCCTCTGCCTCCTCCTGCTCTTCCTCCTCTTTGTATTACTGGGGATGGAATCCAGGCCATCACACTGAGCCAGATCCCTAGCCCTTTTTATTTTCCATCTTGAGACAGAGTATTGCTAAGTCACTAAGTTGCCCAGGCTGGGTTTGAACTGGTGATCCTCCTGCTTCAGCCTCGCAGAGTGCTGGAATTACAGGTGTGCCCCTCACCTGGCCACGGTTTGCTTCTTAATGTGGAAGTGGAATCGCTGTGCAAAGGGCTGGTAACTGGCCAACTCTACTGAATACACAGCACACTGGGCTCAGTGTGGCCTGTGCAAACCCGGCGGAGCCAGGTTCCGTTAGCGCACCTGTATTTACTGGGAGAAACAGGCTGAGAGAGGTCAGCGTCCCTGGGGTCACAGCCAGCGGAGCAGGCTTCTGAGTCTCTTCCTGAAGGTGAGATGAAAGATCCGCCATCGTCGCTGCAGATGTCTGGAATCCAAGGTGCTTCTGGCTCCCTGCGGCTTTGTGGTTGGCCTGATGTCACCCGAAGAACCCCAAGTCCAAGTCCTCTACATGAGGGGCTGCTGCAAGGCTCCTGCAGGGAGCGAGAAAGAGGGCTTCAAGAATGTCCCAGAGCAGAGAGCAGGGCTCTCCTGGCCCTCAGGTGAAAACCGGCCACTGCAGGGTGTTCCCAGCTGTTTCCTGCCATCTTGTAGAAGCCACAGATGTGTCCTCAGGCTCCTTGGCACAGGGACCTGAGAGAGGTGGGAGCAGCTGGTTGGTTGATCTGGGTGCAGACAATCTTCTCCTTCCCTTTGTTTGTTTCCCTGCTTGTATTTAGATTTTTAATCTGGTGCAGCGTGGTACAAAACAAACCCAAGAGTCTGTGTGTGACTATGTGTTACCCTTGGGACTGCCTCAAGCCATGGGTTGGAGGGAGAGGCTGCTCTCCAAGGGGAGTAGACCCAGAGGTCCTGCCAGGGGACTGCATGGGCCCCTGTCCCCTGCTCAGGACTGGGAAGGTGTCCTCTGAGCTAGGAATCCCACACAGGCTTATCTGGCACCAGCTGTGTGCACATCTGCTCTGCGGAATCCCTGCTGCTTGTGAAGGTCTGATAAACACAGAGGTGCAGCCTCCCCACGAGGGGCTCCGCGGGGAGCAGAATCCCTGCAGGGTGGATGCAGTAAGGAAGGGGGCAGCAGAGGCTTCTGGGAGCTGCTGGAAGGCTCTTCCCCGGATGACTGAGGTAAGTTTGCTCCATTATTCCGGCCTCCCCCAGTGCTGCCCTTCTCAGCACGCACGCGTGCACACTCACATGCACACTCCCGGCAGAAACGCGCATATACACACTTGCCCACAGAGACACACACATGCACACACGCACAGGTGTACTGCCCTGCTGGAACATTCTCCACCCACGTGCCGGTTGAGACCTGTATGTGGCCCTGGTTGCACCTCCTGAGCCCATGGTTGGGATGGGACCCTGGTGACATTTTCTGCGCCTGGGCTGGGCCATCTCTTTGGACACAGACATGAGGCTTAGGCTCTCTACACTCATCTCAGCACTGTCCCTCCATAGGTCCCCAGGGGATGGCGTCAATCCGTGCAGCCAGGGTAGGGGGACCTCTTATTTCTGGTGGGAAGGTGGGGTGTCTTCACCTGGAGAAGGTGATGGCCCACTCATAAAGCACAAGGCCAACTTTTATGGATGAACGACATGGGCCAGGGCCGGAGTGGGTCCTTATCTCAGTTCTGCTTTCCATAGCTCCAGAGGAATCTTACAGCTTGGGAGGCACTTTGTTCCCATGACGTGATTATCCTGCTTCGGAAGGGGCTGCTTCAGTGTCCCTCGTGGGGGAGTTGTGGGGAGGTGATCTTATCATGAGGTCGTCTGCAAGGCTCTGATTTTCCTGGAACCCGAGTTGATGTTGGTCTGGAAACTTCTAGGCATCACTCCAGGGGGCCCCCAAACTGGATGTGGTAAAAACTGGCAACTGAGCATCCCAAATAATCAGTTCTTGCTCATACCGCATGTCAGTTGTGGATTGGCTGGAATTATTTTCCCGTATTCCTTATCTCCAGAATCTACAGAGAGAGCTGCCAGCTTTTATTAAGCTGTGAGAGGAAACATGGGTATAGAAAATCACACAGAACAAATGTCTAGTTGGTGAATTGTACCAACTTCCTCCTAATGGCTACCCAAGTGGGAATGGAATTTTACCTGGCAGTCCCAATCGCGGTGACTACCTTTCCTCCAAAAAGGACCGCTGTCCCAACTTTCAGGTGATCAGTTCTTTGAATTTTTTGTAATAAACTTTATTTTAAGACAATCGTAGACTTGCATGTAGTGGTGATATATTAACTGGCTAAAAATAAGTTACATAATCACATAAGTCGATGCAGGCATGGACAAACATCACAGAATCTGATGTCCATTTGTGATAAAGGCTCCCAGAAAGCAGAAAGAGAAGGAACTGACTCCTCAACTAGTAGAGGGCCTCTCTAAATCCCTATATGTTCTAATGGGATGGTTTCCGTGTGGTTGGTAGCTCTAACACAATGTCAAAATCAGGATAGTGACACCAACAGATTCAAGATGCGTAACATTTCCATCATATTAACACAAAACCTGTCTCCTGTAGTTCTTGCAAAGCCAAACCAACTTTGTCTAGTTTCATTTTAAGACGCTCAAACTGTGTTCCAGAGTGGTTGTACCACTTTGTATTCCCACCAGCAGTGCATCCTGAGGGCCTTTAGGATGTGTGCTGGTTGATACATCCTGTCAACTTGAGAAGCTGAGAAGTTTAACTGAGAGAGTCAGCAGGGAGCCAGGGTTCTTACTTTGTAAATATCCTCATCCTGCGCAAAGGAGGGCAAGGAGATTTTGTGAGTGCTACACCAGCCCTGGGTGGCTGGGTGGTGGCCTGGGTACAATATAAAGGAGGAGAAGAGGCTTGTTTTTTTCCTCCTTTGCTCTGTCTGCTTTTCGCTCTGGTTGCTGCCTGGAAGTGTTGCCCCAGTGCCATGCCACCCTGCCTTGAAGCCAGTTGATTATGGACTGAAACCTCCAAAAACTGTAAGATAAATAAACTTCTCCTTCCTTCACTTTGGGTGTCAGGTATTTTGTCCCAGCAATGACAGAAAACTGCAAGTAACCAAGACAGGATGTGATAGTGGTCTGGACTCCTGGTAGCATGGTGGGTCAGTACAGATGTTGTAGGTATTGAAACATAGTTTCAGTTCAGAGGTACCTGGAGGATATTGCACCTTTTTGTGCTTGGAAACTATAGGGAGAACAGCCTCATCTTCTTTTAAGGACATGTCTTCATTATGTATAATAGACTCTGGCAACTTTGCCAACTCTTTCCTAACAGTGGATGTGTTGAGGGATTGTCTCTTCCCCCAAGTGGATGACTCAATTAAGACAAGTCAAGAAGCTGGCACTCATGTGTCTTGGCTATTGTGCCCTAACCAGATACTTGTGCCGTTGTTGGCTTCTGAAGTTCCTGCTTCAAGTCTCTGGAGGTGTCCTAGGTGGTCTGTACCAACTCAGGATTTGATTGCAAGCTACAGCTGTGGTTGTGAGTTTCTGTAAGAAGAACAAGGAACTCACCAGAAGGATATGGAAACTCAAAACCACTGAGTGGCTAAGGGGCCAGATTTTGAACACGGGCGTGGAGAGTTAGAAAACAGGAAGCATGGAAAACATGTTTTTGTAAAAACAGTCCATCAGAACAAATGCGCAGCTGCAAATGCGTGCTGCCACCTCACCAAGTTACTATTTGCTACCCTGAAATTATTCCTGATTGTTCCTTTGTCTCTATGACTCTCTCCAGATTCAATGTCTTTATTGGGAGGATGAGATTTGCCAAACCTGGAAATGGCTCACTGCCCACCCATTGGAGAAGAAGAAAAAAATACCCTCTCTTTGATATAGCCAGAGGTGAGACAAGCCATTCTGCACAAGACAGAAAATGCCCCAGAACAGGAAAAGAAGTCGGATTCAGTCAAAAGGACAGAAGCCCACCATACTGCTGATTTCTATTCCACAGTTTTCTGACTTCATATGAGTTCAGCAAATGCCTGATTTTTCCCCCTGATAGATTCTTTTTGTTTATTGGCCAGAAGCCTGCATTTTAAACCCAAAGATCCTAACCAAAGTATGTGTCATCGTTCCCATTAGAACTCTGTGTATTGGCACATTTTAGAAGTTGGGGAATTCTGAACTGTAGACTCTCAATTTATTCTTGTTCCATCAGCTTGATTATAATGTGTAGAGGAGAAAATAACCTATGCATCATTGGCAGAGAGTGGTTTAGTGGAGGCTGATGCTGAAGACCATGTTCTACATTCTTGGCCTGGGAGCTCTCTGTTTACACGGAAGTGGCAGCACAGAGCCAAAGTCCCCACACTTGTGTTTGGGACTGTGAAGTGAGCCAGTGTGGTTAATCCATTCTAATTAGGCACCTTTAAGCCTGATTGCTTTTCTTCAAGGAGTTTATTATTGTGGGAGTGGGAAGCAATGTCAGATGAAAATGAATAAGAAACCACTTGGCTCACTGTGTTGGTTTAGTTGAAGAGACTTAGCCAGTGCTAGGGGACTAGCAGTCTCTGAAGCTGTGTGGACGATGTTCTTATACCCAGGCACTCATGCCCACGTTTTAGAAGAGGGCACCCATGGTTTCCAAGAGCAAACAGGAGCCTATGATAACCAAAAATAATTGGGCTATCAATCTGCATCTGCAACTTTGAGCTTCTTAACAATGACATTTTGGATGGTGGTAATAGTCATCGAATTATGAATTCACTAAAGATTATTGAATTGCACACTTGAAATAAGCAAGTTGTGCAGCAGGTGAATGATACCCAGAAAAAGCTGTTAAAACTGACCTTTTAGTCCCTACCTGTTCTTTTTTTTTTTTTTTCAAGTGGGAAATCCATGTTTTATTAATATGTGAGTACCTATCTGTTCTTAAACTAGGGGAGACTGCTTCAACAATGAGTTCATCTTGGGCCCTCTGTGAAGCCAGATATTAATGAGCTTGTTTGTATGTAATTACCTGTTTTTATGGAATACTTTGGCTCACCCTCCGCAGTTATTTTGTGGGGCTTCTAAGTGGTTGTTTGTCCTCTTATCCTGGAATGAGGACTGCATTAGATTCCATGATGGAATAAAGGTAGTGCTTATTTCGCTTGTTGCTCTGTAAGTGGTGGTGGTTCTGGCAATGGGACAAGGTAAGAGCACATGAAACTTGGGCCAAGTTCCCTCACTTAGTAACCTCCGGTTCTCTCCAACTTCTATCTGGCACTCCATCAAGCGCTCAGGACTCCAGTTATTTAGACTTATCTAGAGGGAAGTGCTGAGTGGTGATGCTGACACTATGATTTTAAAATCGAAACAAAATTAGAAGGAAAACTGATCTGGCCCCACCTATCTGTAGAATGCACCATGAAATTAGGAGTTCACCAGAGGAAGCGTTATATCAAAAGAACTCAAATCTTCCATGGAGCCAGGTGGAGGCAGGTATGACCGTGTCCTGCTCTGGGTTAATTCCCAGATGGCTTCACACCACCGCTGCAGCCCATGTTGACAGCTCATCTTTTCTGAAGCTTCTCATCTCCCAGAGGAAATCCGGGAGGAGTTGGTTGTGACCCCAGGGACCTCATTCTAGAATCCCGGTGTCACTGACAGTTACTCTGCTCAAGGCGGATGAATGTACTAGAACCCTTGTGTGGTTATTTTATTCATATCCTGTTCAGAGACACTAAGTATCTTCTGGGTAAGAGGTTGAGGTGTGCAAAGGTTGTCTGAGTGTCCCAGCTCCGTCTGGCCAGGGGAGTTTGATTCTCCTAACTGCTCCCCTGTCACTGCCTGGATTCTCTGGGAAAGAAGCTGTGAGCCAGAGTAGATGCTAAGGAGTTTGGTAGGAAGTGCCCCTGGCTGCCACTTTGGGAAAGCTGTAGATCTGAACTGGATGGAAGGGGACATCATGCTACGATGGCCTCACAGGCTCCACTGACCCTCTGGGTTGCTTAGAAGCTGACATGGCCCCATTGGAATGTCCCACATTGGGTCATTATAGTCAGGGAATGCCATCATTGGTCACTGGGGATCAATGTCCCAGGACGCATGTGACCTTGGGCCTCTCTGTGGCTGAAGCAGTCCTGCAGGGACTAAAACACCACTAGTAGCTGGGTGGCAAGTCCTATCTGGAAGAAGGATCTGGGACCTTGTCCCCTAAACTCCCTCCTGTTTTCTTTCTTCTTGTGCACAATGGTAAAACTTTCCATTACTCATCTGTAAGTGGGGTTTTCTCCACCAGGTAATTGTTGGAGTTCTAGAAAGTGAAATATCCTTCAACAATTGCCTGTAGTCATTTCAGCTCATCCTAAGCTTTTAGATACTTACCTTTGAAGACCAGGGCCCCAGTGCTCACTGCGGCAGAGAGGACTGTAGGCCTGGCTAGGGACCAAAAATCTTTGAGAGGATTGTTGGCAATTTGGGAGCCCCATGTCTGAATGCTGAGCTAAGCCTCAGAAGCTAGGCAGGATGCATAAATGAGACATCAGGGAAAAAAATCTGCTGAGCATCTGCTGCTGAAGTAGAAAGTCCACGGAAGTCGGTCTACCCTAGGAAATTTCAGTTGTCTGGTTGATCTGTCTCTGTAAACTCTAACTCTTCGCCCAGCTTCCAGAAAGCTCAGAAGTCACTTTTATCTGGGAGCAAACACAATTCTTCATCTAGATCAGGGCTTGGCAAACTTCTGTGTGTGCGTTGTTCTAAATGTACATCCTGTGACTGTAGGTACATTCTTCAAAGTGACGTCTACATTAGCATTTGAAAACTGGAAATGTCTGTTCTTTTCCCGTTTTGACAAGCCAGCCACAGTTAAGCCACTGTTAAATCACAAGCTAGCCACACTGCTATATGTCACTAAATACTTCACTTAGGGTATTTCTTATAATTCAGCCCTGTGAGGCAGGCTATACCTATTTTTCATAAGGAAAAACAAAGGCTTAGAAAGATATTTTAGTCACTTTGTTGTTGCTGGGACAAAATACTTGAAACCCACACCCAAAAAAAAGCTTTATTTTGCTTGAAGGTTTTTAGAAGATTCAGTCCAGAGTCAATTGGCTTCATGGTAGGAAGGGCATGGTAGAAAGGTCTGGTGGAGGAAAGCTGCTTATGTCGTGGTGTCCGGGATGAAGAGAGGTAAGAGTGGAGCCAGAGAGGGAGAACATATCCTTCTGGGTCATGATTCCAGTGACCTGCCTCTTTCAACCAGGCCTACCTCCTCACAGCACATTCAGCTATGAATTCTTAAGTGGTTTAATCACCAATGAGTATAATTCTCCCATGGTTGAATAGCCTTCTAAAAGCTGAACTTCTGAGCACATGAACCTTTTAGGGTATAAACCACAACTTT